>JAOBAT010128109.1:0-12700 GCA_026413305.1 Hydrozoanthus tunicans
TTGTGTAATCTTCCAACAAAATATTAAGGATAATTTTTTCGGACGCCAAAATCGACCGGTCGCTTCTTACAAAGACTTACTCTTAAGAATTAAACCTTTTTACATTTCAAAGCTATTTTACAAAAAAGCATTGGTGACAAAAATACTATTTCACTAAATTTAGATTCTGAAAGTAAAAGAACATATATTTAAGTTACCATTATTATGCTTAGGATATGTTTCATACTAAACATAACATGCACTGTTTGAAGTGGAGTCTATGCATGGTCTACTATAAAATGCAAAAAAAAAATCATACGTATACAAATATTTTTTTTTGCTGCTACTAAATGTTGCACACTACATGCATATGTTCCTTTTTTAGGGCAGTATGTTTTTTTAGTTTGTTATATTGGAGAAAAACTGGGTACTTGTTTTCAAAAAATACTTGTTTTCAAAAAATGACAGTCCCTTGCCAGTGATCCTTGTAATGTTATCTGACCTTCAACAATTATTCCAAAAATGCCAAGACTATTGTTGCATTGTACAAATATGACATCAGTTGAACTAATTTGGCAAAAATATAACAATATTAAATAATGGGCAAAACATTTAAACCTCAATTCATCCATCGACTTGGTTTGAATGCTGGTGAGTTGTTTGACGCACATTAATGAAATTTGAACTTTTAAACCACACGTGCAAAAAATGACAGCCAGCAAGAATAAATATACTGAATACTGATAAATGTCTAAAAATCCCTCTCTTAATGGAGAAGTGCAGCCAACTAGCAATTAAAAAACTGTCAATTTTATCCTTTCCAAAGAAATTATTTATGGTATTAAAATCCAAGACAACATTCATCTATAACTCACTGTCTTCGAATGAAATTAACAATACAAGCCTTACCATATTTCAATGGGTGGGCAAAAAAGTGCAGGTTTAGATGAAAACAGATAGATGTTTTCTCTGTTTGGGCTTTTGTAAGTCTCTAAACAGTCATCTCTAAGACAAAGAGACTCCTTGATTTCTTGTCTTGTCTTGACATTTGCTGTGGCGGTCAGAGCGAGGACAGGAACCTGCAGATTCTGACTAGCAAGAAATCTCAGCTCGCCAAGTCGTGAGAAACACTCTCTAAAGGCAGCTATGTATTCCTTCTTGGTTTCTTTGTTGTGCTTCTGTTTTATAAAGCCCCTTAAATGAAAATATTATTGCTTTAATAATATAGAGTGAGGTGAGAACACAAAAAAACATTGACCTTAGCTTGCCTTATCTGCCATGAGAAATGGTCGCAAATTGTTTGGCTAGCTACTTTGCTACATAAGATAGCTTCTAGGACTAAAATGTCGCTTTAGTATCGCTTTAAAATTTATTGCATTCATTTACCTAAACATGAACGTGGTATTTTATGAAATTCGAGAAGGCCACGCGCCTCGCCTCGCGTTCGTTCCTGTTTTTTAACTTACCATTTTGGAACGACGTGTGCCTCATCCGTCACAATAGCAAATAAATTGGCTCTATAAACATCACTCTGCAACATTTTTTTCCATTTTTCGTTTTGAAGAAGACACTCCGGGCTTGCAAAAACATAGGAAAATTGACCTCGAAGTATTCCCGCTTCGTCGATGTCGTCTCCAGTTAAAATTGTGGCAGTTACACCTCTGCACAGCAACTCCATTATGTGAGAATCCACAAGAGATTGCAATGGACAGACGACCAAGACAATTGGATTTGCAAAAGTCCGTCAACAACTGGAATATGATAGATTTGCCATGACCAGTCGGCAAGATGGCGAAGACATCTTCTCTATTCAGTAAACCGAACAAAGCTTTACTTTGTTCTTCTGTCAGCTTTTTGATCTCGGGGAAACGATTCTCAAGAATTGAAGGCAGTACTGTATCAAATAAATTTTTAGATAGAACCATTTTAAATCTTTTAAAGCTTAAATAACAAGTTGCCCACTTCTTGGTGTTTGACGCACGAACGACGATGTCTTTGTATACTCCCCGTGGGAATACTTTTAGCCATGCAAAACTATTCAACCTACCACCCCTCACTATAACAAATACAATTGACAACCACCCCCACGAATTCTCACGCTGGTCAATCATATCTCTGCTATGGTGTTTAAAATAGCTAGCCAATCAAATTGCGACGATCAACAGCTGATGGCACGAAAGCGAGGTTATTAACGGTCGATACCAGAGGTTCTCTCTCGTTTGCGTGTTGGAGAGAAAAAGAGAGAGAGAGAGAGAGAAACTCTGGGACCAGGGTACCCAGGAAATAGAACTGAGAAAAAGTTTGGTGTACGCACTAACAAATTGACTTTACTTTGACTCTTGAAGAAAAAAAAAAGGTCTCGGTTTTATGGCTTGGATACTCGCAAGTTTTTCAATCAGCTTTTTGCACGAATTACTGATCTATGACATGCTGCAATTTAGTTTGTTAAAGATTCTTTAAGCTGTTTGGAACATGATTCAATTAGTTGGCGAAACGTGTCTTGGTCAATCGAATACTAATTAGTTTTATGCAAATTACTGCATCATACACGAAGCTTTCCTCGGTAACTTCGTGAGACTAGTGGTTTACGACCTAAAACTCAGAACTCAGTCAAAACACTTCACTTCAGCACAATTAAGAAACATGTACACTTAAACGTGCTATGGCCACAGACGACGTTTACGGAGAAGCAGTTTTGAGTTATTAAGGCTTAAAGTCACCAATTCGATTTTTTTTCACTTTCGATGCTTATAAACCACTAATAGTCAAGTATATTTCAACGTCTGTGGGTATTTTCTAGAACTTCAACCTTATGTTTCAAGTCACACCTCTGCACGTCAAAATAATATATTCACAGAGTTCGGCCATATTTGTCACAGGAATGCGTCTGTTCTTGTACAACATCTCTCCTTTGGGAGTCCAAAACAAAATTTCTTTAGAGGATGCCATATTGTGGAGCAGATCCATTGCATTCTTTTTTGAAACTGCCGGGCCTAATTTTTCTAAAACTTGGTTAAATTTTGGGCTTTCTTCCCTTTCTTTGTCTTTTTCCAAATCGCTTTCCTCGGTAGAAGAAACCGACTCTTCGCTATTCTGGGAGACAGTTGAATCCGTTTCGTTATCACATTTTTCTGAGGCTAATGAACTCTGTTCATCGTAATCTTCTTCTTCTTCAATTTCTTTTCTCTTCCCCACATATCGATGCAAGCAGTATGGCTGGCGTGTAACAAGTGAGAAAGGGACCTGCTTCAGCCCTATTTATATTAAAAATAGACTCATTCCACTAAGAAGAGGACTAAGGAGATCTTGAATAAATCCTGCCCCATGCTGCACTAAAATCTGCTTCTTTCGTTTGAAAGGGACATGTGAATCCGCCAAAATAAATAAGTTCGTTTTTGTACGGCTGGAGTCTATCCCGCTGTGCTTCGGTGCTGTAAATGCGTTTCGTTAGCCGATTGTAAGAGACTTCGCATATTGCTTGCACTTGTTTTGGGGTAGTAGACAGTAGCACTAGTTTTCTTTGATAGGAAGAAGGTGTATTCATTAGAAGTTTTGTAAAAAACCGTGGTTTCTATGAATTAGATTAGACATGATTACTTCACGAGAACTGTAAGAACTGTTGAAAGGTAGAACAAATTTACCATTTTATACCATTTTGCAGCTATACAGTGTAACTATATATAGACTAACATCAGCGGTGGTGGTGGTGGTAGTTGTGGTGGTGGTGGCGGTGGTGATGGCGGTGGTAGTGGTGGCAGTGGAGGTGGTGGCGGTGGAGGTGGTGGTGGCAGTGGTGGTTGTGTTGGTGGTGGTGGCGGCGGTGGTGGTGTTGGTGGCGGTGGTGACAGTGGTGTTAGTGGTGGTGGCTGTGGTAGTGTTGGTGGCGGTGGCCGTGGTGGTGGCACCGCCCTTCCACGAAGAGAGTGGGCCGCCGTTTCAACCTCAGCCTCAGCCTCAAAAACACGCTTCTCCAGTTCTTACTCAGCAACCGTCAAATCCAGACCGTACTGAACCTGTAGTTAATCAGTCGTGGCAAACTATAGTTACTCCAATTGAACCAACGGTACAAAGTACCTTAAGTGAACAACCCATGCATATACTCAGTCCTCCCTTGGGCGCCTCTCCATTTCCTATCCCGCCCTTTTCAGCAAAACGAAGAATACATCCACCACGAAAGAAAAACAAACCCGCATGGATAAGTTACGTAAAAGCAACCCCTTCTGATGGTAGAAATCCACCACGCTCAAAAGGAAGAACAAAAATAAAACTACAGCCTGTGTTGAAAATGCCCGAAAAATGGATAAGATACATTGACACGTAGAAGACTTTGTGTGTAACGTTTTATTGATAAAACAAAGAGTGGTCAAGCTAACATTGACCCTTTTCATGCCTCCTTGTTTGAGTTAAAGGTTTTGAGTTCTGATCTCGCTATACATCTCTGAAACACGACCTCGTCGACCAAGCAGTCCTTTTTTTTTGCACGACGTTATATTACACCGTCCTAACTAATAACAGTATGCATTGTTTCGCTTTTGTTTGTAAAGAGACCGTAATCGTCTCAGTCCTTTTTTGCTGTTCACATCGTCTGAATCCCAACAGTGCATGTCTGTGATAAGGTCACAATCATTTGAATCTGGATTGATTGTCTCTATTGCTTTAATCCAATCCTGTATGACTTGAACTTCATCAATACACTCTAAGACCTCCTCCATGTAACAATCCAAATGCTGATCGTAAGACATAAACAAACATACATTATGCTGCTTCTGGCTTGGATGATTAATTTGACATCCGTGGCATTGTTCTTCCACTATCTTTGGTAGCAATACTTCCACTGCCTTCGCATAGGCATTATACAGTTCCTCTTCTAGTACAAGTTGTTTCGACCAAGTAAGCCATCTTTGGTTTTCTTGCAGTTGCTACTTTAGAAACTTGTGACTGATTCTGACCACCCAAACTCCCAGTCTTATAACATAGCACTAAAGAGGAGGGGTCGAGTCTAACGATTGACACATTCCTCTTTCTCTCTTTTCCGCTCTGCTGCTGCATCCTCCTTTCTGAGGCGGAGTTCGATGATATCTTGAGCCATGTTAGGATAATACCTACGGATAATGGCCTTGTAATTTTCCAACTCCCAAAAATCTCCCTTAGGATGGATCTCTTTCACCTCCCCTAACATCCTCATGCACTCATCCAGATACTCGCTGTACGTCCTATCCGTTCTTTCGTTATCTCTGACATTTACCCTCGTAAAATATGAACACGTTCCAGACAGTTCGCACGTCTTTAGGCTTCATTTTTAGAAAATAATCTAAAGTGCAAATCTTATAATCTTCTTCATCCATGTCCGACGAATTGGGAATACGGTCAAAACGATACATCTGATAATCATAATTGTTGCGTACTTGTCCGCTTCCTGCTGTTGTTAACGTAGCCATCTTCCTTAAACAGCTCAACGTGAACGCCGCCCCAGATTTATAGTAGAAAAATGACAACTACAATCAGTGTTAATTGGTTATAGCACTGAGTTTGGCGCACACGAAAATGTAAATTAAAATACACTAAAAAGCTCAAGTTTATCTAACAATAGAAAAGAGGGGTGAAAAGTTTATCTAACAATAGAAAAGAGGGGGACACATTCCTCTTTCCTCTTGTAGTATGGATACCTCAATGCGCTCATTAGTATGGATGCCTCATTGCGCTCATTAGTATGGATGCCAAAGGAGGGTGAGGCACATTCCATACATTCCTCAATGCGCCAGTGGGGGGGGGGGGGGTATTACTACTCCCTGTCTTTGTTTCGACTAGCGCCATCTTTCAAGATTAGCTTTTCAGGGAACAGTACATGTTCCAAAATCGTTGGTGCCGATAATCGACCTGGTTTTCCGGCATTTGATAAATCCTTTATGTTTATTGTTAAATATACAAGACTTCTTACACCCTTTTGTTAAGGATGGACTAGGTAAACAAACGATTTCGAGTGATGTAATCATCAAACTTTAATGACCGCCATCTTAGCGTGCCACGAGGCTGTTAACAATATAACAAAGGTCGCCCAAGTACTTTGATAACAAAATATACTATTTTACACAAATGTACCTGTCTTTTTCTGGCACCTCCAAACCATCAATGTTTCCAAACACATCTTTGATTATGAAGAGTATCTCAACTGCATGATCTCAATTGAAAACTGGTAAAATATTTACAATGTAATCTAAATCAATTAAATACCTGGACTTTTTTTTACAACAGTGGAAATCAATGCGTTTGTAAAGCTAGTTGAACTCTCTGCAGCAAGGTAATAGGTACCAATGGCCAAAGATACTTGGTAATCATTGAGTAGATCTGTAAACAGCTTTTTTGTTCTTTAATAATAAGTCGGGGACTTCTAAAGCACATTTTTATGGAGCCAAGCAACCACAATTTCTGTGGCACACCATACAGCACTCATGTAAAAATGTCAATTTTAATAGATTTATTGGCTTTTGCTGATATTCTTAAATTTATTCAAAAATAATTTCTCTCAAACACTTGTCTGTGCTCTTTGCGTAATGCTTCACAACCTGATCACAAGGTTTCAGTTGTAAACCAATGTGCAACAAAATAGAAATAGCAGGTTGTTGGTCTTGACAAGCTCTTCTGATCTCTTTGACCAAGATGTCTAGGAAGGCTACAGTGAACAATACACCTGAATCTTTGTAACTTACCCCCATTCGCAGGGCATTTAAGGAAAACACTAAGCGACAGATACCATCATTGCTAAAGGAATTTGCAATTCTTTCTTTGTGTTTGTTTGGAGTACTATGGTGATCCATTCATATGAGCAATTTCTGTCACAATTTATCTTCTCCTAGAGGGAAATATGCATGATTATTAAGAGCATATTTAAAATGGTAACAACCTTCTACAGCCTTATACAGCCTTATTGTTCTATCCTTTTCAATGTTTCCTCATTGCTTTGCCCATATCATTGAACCAGTGACCGTAGTTCACCAAGGCGCCCAAAACACTCCCTAAATGCTAAAGTTTTCTCCTTTGTGTTGTTTTGATCCCAGTTTTAAATAAAAGTAAGCGAATTATTTAACTAAAAGTTTTTTTTAAAAATTAAGTGTGAGTAACCTCAATTGTTCCAATTTTATAACGGGAGAAATTGTTGGCATACATGTAGTTAAATAGCCAATACATTTTTCCAATGGTCACAAAACCTTTCGATCAAAACTTTACTGCACGACTGCATCACTGGCCGTTGCCACTGATAAGCCCATTTATGATTTCTTTCAGAAATACTTTTTGTCTTTTTTTTGAGCTTGGAATGGTTTAAACAAGATCGTACAAATTAACAAACTCACCACTTAGGTATGACTTAGGTGCTTCATCTGTAACGATACCAAATTGGTTTTTCTGATATACTTCACTCCGAATCATTCTATGCCACTTTTCGTTCTTTATGAGCGCTTCGGCACGGGCAAAGCCGATCAAGTGCTTCTCAGGAAGATTTCCTTTTCTTCCATGCCATCTCTTGACAAACGAGTGGCTTTTATGTCGTGAAACTCAAGGTCCCTGAGATGAGACACTATCAACGAGTTTAGGGGGCAAATCACGATGATAATGGAATTGCGGCCTTATGGTAGCAGTAACCTTTAGCATTTAAAAACGAGCAGATGTCTTGGACAAGCTGAGGTGTCAACGATTTGCCATAGTCCATGGGCAGGATCGTAAAAAATCTTTCAATCCAAGGAACGACAATAAAGCCTTGTGTTGCGCAGCATTTGTTTTCAATTTCTGGAAAGTTCCTTTTCAGCACAAATGAAATCGCTTCATTCACGTCTTCTTCAAAACCTTTACTTCAAGCAACCATTTTTAATCCAAGTTGAAAACCAGGAAAAACAGTTTTTTTTCACGTGATACTATATCTTATTAAATATAGCTTTGTTGTTTCTCTTGTAAACTTGAGAGTTATACATAGGATTTTAAAAACTTATTGGTGTGCAGTGGTGAAAAACTGCTAATGAGGTTAAACAAGCTAGAATTTCTCTAGTTTTCTAAGTTGCAGTGAACAAAAATTATTTGTGGTATTAAGTTCAAGTTTTTACCCTTGACATTTTGACTTGGTGAGTAAGTCGAACACCGCTCACAGTCAACATAAACATATGACATCACCAAATTATCTGCCTGTAGGTTAAGGCTAAAACATTATAGTATGGGATCCCTTGAAGTACCTAGAACTGCCAACTCTCCTGTCTATTTAGTGCCTATGCTAACTTATGCCTAGCAGCAAAATGCCTAACCTAGTGTAAGCCCTGAACTGGAGATGAATCAATCGCAAACTCCAATGAGAACCTACACAAAGCTGAACATAATACACTAAAGTAGAAAAATAGGAAATATTCCTTTTCTCGTAATCCTTAGTATTTCGCTTATAGTTGAAGCTATCACTATAGATTTAAGCCTTCCACCTCTTTATCTAGTGTTGATTTTGAATTTGAAATTGAACTGTTGGCAGATATAATATCCCTTATAATGTATAGTATAATATCCCTTCCAAAGACTCAATTTACCATACCACACTCTTCAGCTCCGTATTGCTCTGGAAAAGAATAAAGATGGTTGGGTACTCCTTTGGCATTTGAGCGCGTTTCTGACATCTAATTCTGTGTGAGTTAAGTATTGGGTCAGAATAAGAGGTCCAGAGTTTAAAGAATAGGAAGTAACCACTAAACACATCTTGCGGGGCATAAACTGCCATGGGGAAGGTGTCATTGCTGTAGCCCATCAATTTGTCATGATTTTGACCCTTTACATAAATTACAAACAAATATGACCTTCCACGGGAAAAGGGATATTAACGACTTTCCGAGAAACAGGTTTTCCTAACGACTATCTAACGGGTTACTAACGAGTGAGCAGGTCGTGATAAACGACTAAACAAGTCGTTCGAACGAGTGGGGTCCGATTTTCTAACGACTGAGCAAGCTTTTCAAACGAGTGGGTCAGATTTTCTAACGACTGAGCAAGCCGTTCGAATGAGTGGGTCGGATTTTATAATGACTGAGCAAGCCATTCGAACGAGTGAGTCTGATTTTCTAATGACTGAGCAATTAGCAAAATGAAAAATGGCGAGGCTTCGGGTGTCGATGGAATACCAGCAGAGGTTCTTAAGTTTCGAGGAGACGAGCTGACCAGACGACTTCACCAACTCATCCTTCTCATATGGCGGACGGAGGAGATAACACCAGACCTTCAGGATGCAGACATAGCTAAGATCTTCAAGAAAGCAAATCTGACTGTGATAACTACCGTGACATATCTCTCCTTACCACCACCAGAAAGATCATCGCCAGAATTCTAGCCAATCGTTTAACGCCACATGCTGAAGGCCTTCTACCAGAATCTCAATGTGGTTTCTGCCCTAACAGGGGAACAACAGATGTGATCTTCACCGCCAGGCAGCTACAAGAGAAATGTTGGGAGCATGACCAGCCACTCTATGTAGCCTTCATAGATCTGACTAAAGCATTTGATTCCGTCAATCGAAGAGCGCTATGGGAGATCCGGGAAAGTATGGCTGCCCCGAGAAGTTCATATCTATTGTTAGACTTCTCCACGATGGCATGTCTGCTAGAGTCCTTTGAGGTACATACTGGCGTGAAACAGGGTTGCGTTATCGCACCTATTCTCTTTTCCATCTTCATTTTACTATTTTCCACCTGATGCAAGACAGACTTCCTGACGGTATAGAGGTCATCTATCGAATGGACGGAGGGCTGTTCAATCTATGAAGGCTCACTGCCCTGATCGAGCTTCAGTATGCGGACGACAACTGTGTTTGTGCTACTTCGGAAAGTCAACTCCAATTGTAGCGGGGGTTGGTCGAGGGTTCTTGTATATCGGCAGCTGATACCACGGGGATTTTACACTCGGTATTACGACACAGACGCTGATAACAGCCTATTTGGCCTCGATCTTCATGTGTCTTTATTCGTTTATTTGTTTTTGTAAAAACTGCAAAATTAGAGTAGGAATATTACTTAGCTGTAGCGATAGATATCTATGGTTATCAAATCGAAACTAATTAGGAAAATAATAAAAGTAAAGCTGATATGCTTGGTCTTCCTCAATCTGAATTATATAATATTCTATGACTACAGAACTCTTGACAATGACTTGCGAGGAGTAATTAAATCAAAATGCTTAACAGCGAACCGATAACATAAACGATTGTTTTTAAAGCTTAAGATAAAAGGTAAACTTAACATAAATCATACAGATAAGGTGATAGTAAGACAAAGACTTTAACATACCTTGATCCCGGAGTACAAAACGTAAAAAGCATACAGAACCTTCAACCTCTCGCTCGCTAGTCGTATCGACCCGCGCCAAGAACGCCTCGTGTCAACGATCATGTTACAACAGTTAAATATTAAATCAAAAGTTAATCATTAATGGTAAATATTAACCGGTCAGCTGTAGTTACACCAATGTATACTTGATGCATTCGCTTATGCTTATGAAAGTCATCGCCTCTCCGTAAATGTCAGGAAGACAGAGGTGCTGTACTAGCCTGCCCCTGGGCAGTCGCCTGAGCCACCATCCCTCATCTTCAGTGGGTCTACTCAAAAAATGTAAACAACTTTCCCTACCTTGGTAGTGTCCTCTCTGTAAAAGCTGACATCGACGCAGATATTGTAAACCGTCTGAGAGCTCCAAGCTGTGCTTTTGGCAAACTGCGCGACAGAGTTTTTAATCAGGGGACTATCCAAACACACTAAAATCCTCGTCGAAAAAGGCAGTAGTACTACCTTCCCTTCTATATAGCTCTGAGTCTTGGACTACCTACAGGAGGCACCTGAAATGCATTTCATTTGCGGTTACTTCGAACCCCTTGCTGCAGCGGATGCACCCAACTACCCTTCCTTCGCTTCCCACTCGCCCAGGCTCCACCATCAGGAAGCGAAGATAATTTTTTGAATGTTAGAAAATTTTGCCTTATCTAAACAAATACAATACACCCCAATTTATTTATTGTTTTCTTTTTTGAACACTCTAACTTTAAAGCTTCGCATTTTTAAGTGATACTCCATGCAGTTCCCTACTGCGTAACATTTTGAAATTGCTCTAGCAGAAGCAAAGATGAAGGACGCATTATATAATCAAATATAAATCTACAAATACAATCTCTGGCAATTTTTCTTAAATATGTCAAGTCCAGATATTTTGCCAGTTTATACATTACTCGTCCAAGAGAAAGAATGTCAATTTTTCCTGAGCATGACTTGCCTTTGAGGACCTCAGGCGCTATGTGATTATAAATTTGTTTGTATTTCTTTGCTGGGGGATTTTCCAGAGTATAAGCTTTCCCCAGATCAATAATAAAACCTCTCTTATTAGAAATAATTACGTTATCTGATTTCAAATTGTTATCCAATATCTTCTTCGAATGCAAATAATGAATTTCTTCTGCGAGGTCTACAGCAACTATCTGCCAGTCCTTTGTTATCATTTCTCGACGAATGCGTACCGCATTTTCACCTTGTTCGCACAAAACATCTGCAAGGGTTGTTGACAAACAGCCAACACCCAAAAACTCCAGGACGAGAGTGTAGGGTGTCTCCTGTCTCTGCACCCCAAATAGAAAGGGAAAAGTCCGATGCGTCAGTTCCTGCATGTATCTGGCTTCCTTTTCTGCAAGCGCCTTACTGCTGTAAACAGCTTTCAACTCCTTGCAAACAACAAGTGTATCAGTACGAGCAAATCTCTTGAGTTTACACCGTCCAAACGTCCAATGTGTTATGAGTCTTTGTTTTTGTGTTGCGACTCTTTGTATTTGTGTTGCGAGTCTTTGTTTTTGTGTTGTGAGATTTGTTTTTCGTGTTGGGAGATTTGTATTTGTGTTGAGCCTTCTGGGCAAACATAAATTACTGAAATGTTTTTCATCTTACCTCTGGATCTAGAAGTCTCGACATGGGCTCAATTTCTGTACAAAATGAAATAATAGTAATAGCAATATTAAGAATTGAGTTTGAAAGTCAATTTCCAAAATTTTTTTTTTTCAAATTAATCTATGAATGAATAGTTTAATTTGGTATTGCCATTTGTCAGATACGCCTATTTTCAACCTAAGGAATTCAAATATGCACAAATAAATAGGTGGATCTGATTTGATGTTATTGTTTACATTAGGGAATGTTCATTGTTTATGGCTTAGAGGGGACGGCAGATGAATAGGGGGTGGGGGGTTGATAAAGTTTAGAGAACAATTCTGGGGGACTCATGAGAGTTAACAGGATATGCATGCCTATTGTAGATATATGTATCAAAACAAAAAGAATGTGTGTTACTTACCATACTCTCTAGAGCTGTGTCCATTATCTGTATCAACATTCTTCATCTGAGTCATCAATGAGGCCATACATGTCGTCATCTGTACGTAGGCCAGACAAGTGTATTCCATTAAATACCATAGAATGTCCCTGAAGTACGTACTGCATTTCAAATGAGCAATGCTGTTTGTTGGATTAGATAATGAATATTTACTTAATAATGCTAACTCACACTACGTAATTATAATCAATTATGATTTTTGTTCTGCACCTCAGATGAACTTAAAGCCTGGTTTCCATATAGTTGTATTTGTCCTATCTGTCGTATCTGTCGTATCAAACTAGCCCCCTGTAGCGCAAACACAACCCGATGCTGTTCATACGACAGTTGTGTATCTCGG
>JAOBAT010128120.1:0-12700 GCA_026413305.1 Hydrozoanthus tunicans
TTTTTTGATTGTAATTGATATATATACTGAGTGTAAAATTGGAGGGTACAAATAAAGTTGTTGTTGTTGTTGTTGTTGCGAATGTGGCATTGTGTTATCTTGTATTATACATTTTAATGAAGCATGGCTTTTCTGTTCAGCAGTACTAGTAGTTTCTACTGATTGTAAATTTACCGTTGTTAAATAAAGATGATTCATTCATTGATTTACTCTCTTTCATTCGAAAATGAGCAAAGTTAGTGAACAAAGGAAAACTTTTTGTTTCTGTACAGTCTGTACATGTGCAAGGTCTTGACAGAATTTGAGCAAAAATTGTCCATGCTATAGCTACATGACAATTCTATTGTCGGTATGTTTTCAAACAACTAAATGTCTATTTTCGTCATCTCCACTGGTGGTTGTAATTCGTACAAGATATTAGCAAAAGCTGCACAGGTCGAGTCCTGAAAAACGGAAAGAAATAACCTCAATTCAGCAACTAAAACTCCAAAGAAACTAGTTTAAAATCATCCCATAATATTAATTTTCCCGGGCTCAGAGTGACTTAGGTCTGTGCTAAGCGGCCTCGTTTGCACTGAATCCGATACATTGTGGAGTTCGACTTTGCAAATGAGCCTTACTGAAAAACCCTGCGGGGAAAGCATACAAAAACTACAAAATTGTTTTAATAAAAAAGAAACTTTCTTTGAAGCGTCAGTTGTTTAGTTTAACTAAATGTCAGTACTTCCAGAAATATCTTGGTTGCAATTTTGATACTAAGTTCCAACCTCGTACCAAGACTCTTTTATTGCGGAAAGAGTCTCAGTAAATCCAACTAGCTTCCTGAAGACATGAAAACAACGGCAGAGAAATCGTTTTAGTCGATACCTTCCTCGTGGAGACCAACGGATTTTTGTGGAGAAGAACATCACTGTCAGTTGTTAGGTAGTCAGTCACAAACCCCTCTGGTGATTGGTCAATCTTGTTTTGTCTTAATCTTCGTATTCTGGAGAATCAAAGAGAACATTTGTTTCACCGTTCAATAGGTAAAACTTACCAGTTTTAAATATTACACAGGTTTTACTGATTCAGAGGGTATTCATATCTCACAAACTATAGTTTGATATAAGTTGCACATAAGTAGATGTTTATCTGCGTTATGAATTAGCGATCGGTAAGCAAGTAAATGTTGTTTTACCTTTGATATACGCATCGTACCGCAAAAGTAGTCAAAATCAGTACTAGCACAACACTGACCATGGCTGTAACGTACACAACTACACGAGAGGATGCTGGGGGACTCAAAAAGACGGTCGGACTACTAGAAGAGAAGATCGTCCCTGGAGAGCAGCTTGGTAGGACAGCGTTAACACCAAGTACACGTGTTTCCGTTGCGTCTTCAATCTCTTCCTTGCCTCTGTCGATTGTCTCCAATAAGGTGCTGGCCGACAAAGAACCTGTTAAACAAGAAAAAATGAGAACAATAATGATGAGAGTATTGGGGTGAAAATGAAATTTTTATCATAAGCAATTTTGAAATTGAATTTCGTGGAAATGGAAGCGAAGTTGATCGTAGCCTGCGTAGCAGCCGGACGTGTCAATTAATTTTAGATGTCAATATAGTCCACTCTGTGTACACGCGAGGTTACTGGGTTGATCGACGTTTTGTCATTTGTGTTCATCATACTGACGTCATTCTCAAGACAACATAGAAGAAAACCCAGCTAACCGAAAAACAAACAATTTTAATTGCGAGGAATACTCCTTTCATTCTTGTGGCTTTTTCCTAAACACATTGCGAAACAAGGCAGATTATGCAACGGTCATACCTACTACCCCAATGTAGGAAGTATACCCAACCCCCCAACCCCCCTTCCCCCCTGAAAAACAATTATGCCTATAAGTTCAACCGAGTGCAACTCACCATTTTCTGGAAGCCTCACTGACACTTCCACAGAAAACCCCTCTTCAGATAACTGTACAACCTCAAGTGTAACTCTTTCAAGATCTATCACGTCACTAAAACAGCAAAACGTTCGAGTTCCAAAGTGATCTAGTACTTAGATTATCTTAATTCTCATATTCCCCACTTCGCTCTGACGTAATGATTTGTTTAACACATCTTCAGTTCAAACATTCAAACGGGAATCTGGTAAAGCATTTTTGCTTTGGTATTTGTAACGAACGGTCAAAGCAATTACACCAATCCTGGTTGATAAAACCTTTTCTGTACAATGAGGGTAAATTAAATGCATATCAAAAACCTTTTTTAAATTGTTGTTGTGTTGTGAGGTCTGTACTGTTGCAATTTATAATAGCTTGCGTCGTAGTTTTTAATGCCTGTCGCAATTTGTAATAGTGTACCTGTCGCAGTTTGTAACAGCTAGCGTTGCAATTTGTAATACCTGTCGCAATTTCTAAAAGCACCCTGTCGCAATTTGTAATAGCGGTTGTCGCAATTTGTAATAGTGCACCCGTCGCAATTTGTAATAATGTGAGCTGTCGCAATTTGTTATAGCATGTTGTTGCAATTTGTAATAACTTTTTTGAAGTATTTTCTTTTGCATGTTTAGAATCTTTTTAGGAGTTTCTGAAGCTTTAGGTGACGGACCATTCTTTAGAGTGAAATAAGCATGCCGACATGTAGTATAATAACGTCATAGGTCTTATGACTAAGTAGATGTCTCACTGTTTTGCTTTGTATTTCGGTTTCCCGGAAGATCGCAGAAGCCTTATTTTTTAATAAGGTCATACAAACCAAAACACTAAATCAGGTGAACTCGCTACTTCCTTAGGATTCTTAGTTGTCGAAGGTTATCAGTGACAAATTACTTGAACTGGCTCTACGATGTATACATAAATTCTGCTGGTGTGTTTGTGCGCTAACTAACATATTGCATGCAATCCGTGTTAACTTATCGAGAAGACCGAATAAAAGAATGATAAAATATGACTTGTTACTTGTCTTTTGACATCACACTGCGTGTATTCAGTATCTGACATTTGAAAAAGTTTATTTTTGTTAGATTAAACTTAGTCTAAAATGGATCAGAAAGACTTTAAACATGTCAATAATTTACTTTGAAAAAATTATTACAAATTGCGACGAAATGCCGTTACAAAGTGCGACAAGTACGCTATTACAAATTACGACAGGTAAATATTACAAATCGCGACAACCGCTGTAACAAATTGCGACAGGTACGCTATTACAGATTGTGACAGGTAGTACAAATTGGGACGCTATTACAAGTTGTGACAGTACAGAGTCAAAGGTGGGCGAAGCAAAAAGATTTGACGCTTGGAAACTTTGCAATCATTTTTATTAATTAAGCAGTAGTTTTTTAGTTATTTAAGTTTAAACTTGTCTTAAGCCTTCCTTTCTAAAGAAATAATATCATATTTTGCTAATCTCTATAGCTAATAATGGTTCATGATGAATGAAGTCACTGGTTGAAACTCACTTACTGATTTGAAGAACTCGTGTTTCTGGGGCACTTCTCGCTTGCTCCTTTGCAATGATGATTTAGTCTTTTGACAAGTATGGCACGAAGTTTCCCGAGGACATCTTCAAGATTCTGTCAAACCAAACAGCATGTTATTGATACCCCTTCCAAAAAGTCTCCTATGGTCGAATTCTGCTGATAGATATCTTAAAAGGTTTTACCCTTTTTATGGGTTTCTTAACCTTTTATTCGTTCATATTGTTGCTTAACGTGACAGCTTCTTTCTAACTTAATAACCATGGAAGTTGTAAACTTTCATAAAAGGAAAAACTCAAAAACGTGACCTGAAAGTGGCTGTGATGTATAAACTGGAGAGTTCATTGTAAGAGAAATATCAAAAGAAATTAAATACTTGTAGATGTTTGATTACACAAGAAAGCAAACGCAACGGAAACACTCTAAAAGGGCTTACCAATTGAAAATGGGAGCAAAAGCTTCGCAGAACAAAAAAATCCAACTACCGCGTTTTCGCTGGCTAACACAAACGCATCTATGAACCAATCAGAGTGTGCGCATATCAAAAACATACCTCCAAGTCTAGATCCTTTTTCCCAAATTTGATAACAACCGAACCAGCTTTGCTAGCAGGCTGTGTCGTCATAGCAACTGCTGGAGTTGAGGAAACTTGACTCGAACTCCATACCGTGTTACCTAACGAGAGGCTAGCCAAGGCCCCAGTTAGTGAAGAGTGGATTTCAGGACTTGGTGTAGTTTCGTATAAAGCAGAAACAACATGAGTCCCATAATCTACTTTAGTTCGTAAAACAGGTTCTTTAGTTGAAAATAATCTTTCACGGGTTCTTTGAATGGTTCCTGATGAAAATGCTGAAATTACGGTTCCATGAAAGACTTTGCTAGATGTCGTTGTCGTTACAGGTGCAGTTTTGAGTGATGAAATCAGCAAACTTGTCTCCATTTTCGATTTGACGGGAAGACTAAAGAGCGGCGCTGGCGCTAATGTCGATCCACGTGTTTGTACTGTGGGGGGAGGTGAAAGCAAACTTACTCCAACACCTGGTTGCATTTTGGTTGAGTGTGAATAGGTCTTACCAGACAATACAGTTGGTGTTGGTAGAATAGTTTTCAAGTATGGCGAAGAGTGTTCTAGTAGGTTCGATGGCGACACCGCGACTTCTGATGAAGGAACAAACTTCTGTCCCATCGTCCAGTCTAAGGATATCTGGCTTTGTAAAGCAGAAAACAAAGTGCTCGTCTCCAAAGGGAAACTGCTCGAGTCTGAAGTTTGCTTACCAGTCATAGCTTGGACAAAAGATGTTATGTGAGAAAGTGTTTGCTGTCTTAATGTTCAAGTTTAGAGTTTGAGATGTAAACCTCAGGGAAACTTTAGTTTTGTTCCCGGAAAGTCCAAAATTTCGAGACTTAGTCGAGGGAATTAAACATCAGGACTCGAGGGAGTATAAAACTAACTTGTTTCCCGAGGGACTATACATTTAGAGACTTTACTGCAATCAAACAAATAAGACGGCTGAATTGCAACTTCGGCGAGCGGGCAACAACTGCGCAAATATATCCCATATATATTGAATTTCATTAGGGCGCTTATACGTACGTGAATCGACCAATCAAAATGCTCGTATTAATGATTGAAAGCCTAGGTAAACAACAATATGTGATAATACATGTGGAACAGTGTTACATGTAGCTAATAATAACTGTATGAGTAAGAGAACAAATAGATAACTTAATAGATAAATAGATCAATGCAAGATCAATGCGGACCGGGTGTACTATTTAAGCTATTTTTTTCTTTTTTTGTTTAAACAGAAACTGTTTGAAAACAGTGTTACAGAGCAGAAACTGCATTTTCTTTCAGTTCAACTTTCTTTACAGCAAGTTAGCCATTAAGATATTGCTACTCTATTGCTTGCGTCTTATGTTTTGTATCCAAAACAAGCACTTTGTTTGCAAGTGAAAAAAGAAAACGTGACTTGAATTTCAATGCTTTTCCAGCTTTGCTTTTATGAAAATTAACACCTTCCTGCTTGGTTGAATCTGAAGTGGATGTTTGGCCTCCTCTGGTCAATAGAAACTACAGCTGATTGCGAATTCAAAATGGGGTGCTTTGAGTTATTTCCCCTTACGAAACTTAAGAAAGTCATTGTCACTATAGCGTATTTTTACATAAAACACGTAAACTTAAAATTCAAATTAAATTTTTCTTACCAACAGAACAGTTTTTTCCAGTCCAGCCGGGTTGACAATTCCTTACTCCATCCTCATCGCAGATAAAGTGACTGTTGCTTTGATTGTCTGAGTTACAATGAATATTGCACTGAACACCGTACCAATGGGGTTCACAAAACTTCTCTCCAGAGGGACCACAGCGGTAGTGACCGTGTTGGTTGGCTTGCGGAAGACAATATGTCGTGCAGTTACTACCAAACCATCCCGCATTACATACAATACCACCAGTAGAATTACAGATGTAATGACCTAAATGGTCGTCTCGGGGTGCACAGTACTTGAGACAGTCACTTCCGTACCATCCGTAACGACAGACTCTCCTGCCCTGAGTATAATCACATGTGTAGTGACCAAATTCATCGTCACGCGGTAAACACGCCGTCACGCAATCCGGAAAAAAATAAGAATCATCACAATAGACCTTAACGGCTACATTCGTGCATGAAGGACGACCACAGAGCTTGTGTCTATGAGTACGAGCGGTCGTTTTGTTTGGAGATGGCGTGTGTCGGATGTCGAAAGAGTAAACGTCAACCAGATCGTCTGCAGTGCTTGAGTCGGAATCCCAAACTTTAACATTGAATACTAGGCCCTGTGAACGACACAAAGAATCGGGTGGTATTTGTAACTAGCAGTGGTGAAAGCTTGTTTTAAAACTTCCTAGAGTACTTTATGTTGTAACTGCGCAAAAAAATAAGCTATAGTTATGATTGTACGTTCTACCCCATGTAAGCGTTTCAGCATCCACAATCTTTTCAGCTCTGGCACCCAAAATCCAGAGAATCAGAGCGATCGGGATCCGACATCCACTGGCAAGGCATCCAGCATCCACAATCTTTTTAGCTCTGGCACCCAAAATCCAGAGAATCAGAGCGATCGGGATCCGACATCCACTGGCAAGGCATCCAGCATCCACAATCTTTTTAGCTCTGGCATCTAACATCCGAGCATCAGAGAGCGATCGGGATCCGACATCCACTAGCAAGGCATCCAGCATCAACAATTTTTTTAGCTTTGGCATCCAACCGATCCAGAGCATCAGAGAGCGATTATCGGGATCCGACATCCACTGGCAAGGCATCCAGCATCAACGATTCTTTTAGCTCTGGCATCCGAAATCCAGAGAATCAGAGCGATCGGGATCCGACATCCACAGGCAAGGCATCCAGCATCCACAATCTTTTTAGCTCTGGCATCCAACATCCGAGCATCAGAGAGCGATCAGGATCCGACATCCACTGGCAAGGCATCCAGCGCCAACAAATTTTTTAGCTCTGGCATCCAACATCCAGAGAATCAGAGCGATCGGGATCCGACATCCACTAGCAAGGCATCCCGCATTAACAACTTTTTTAGCTCTGGCATCCAACATCCGAACATCAGAGAGCGATTATCGGGATCAGACACCCTCTGGCAAGGCATCCAGCATCCAGAAACAAGCTGCATCCAACATCCACGGAATCTACAATCTAAGGGTCCGGCATCCACTAGTGCTCTGGATGCGCTAACATGGGATGATACGTTGTGCGAGTTTTGGTTTTTAACCGCTTTCTATCATTGATTCAGTTCAACTACAAACGGTTAACTTTCCATCGATCAACAACAAAGATACGTGATTAGTTCCAACATATCGAAATGAAATGATGTTTTAAATCATTGGTGTTCTTTTGCTTAAGTACGTACCATGGTGGGTTGCATACGCTATCCTTGCAGTTGAGTAGGTTTGTAACGCGTATACGAAAACTGGGAATGGCATGTGGCAGGTGTTGAAACTGTTTCTTACTGGTATACGAGTTTTCTTTTGTTTATCTACCTTGAACTTGCAATACCTCCTTCCCTCGGTAAATCAAAGGCAGTCCAAGCTCGGTGTTAGTCGATCGATTGACAGACGGACTATGTAACGGATAAATACATTTTTCACGATTATTAAACCTCTTTTTAATGCAAAATTTCACAAAAAATTTTTTTTATATCTCAATTCTGGCCGGATTGGAGGTTCCCCAGGGAAGAAAGAGAGAAAGGCTTGCGGGTCCAGAATTCGACCAGCTGAAGTCAAGCTAAAAGCTTCGCTCACTTGTGAGAGATACTTTCAGTACATACAATTCTGTTCGCAGAATTTTCCTTTACCGCTAGTAATTTCTGACGCTATTACAAAATCGATTCAATCGATCGACTCTCACCAAGCTTGGGGTGCCTATGAGTAAATGAAATAAACTCACCTCCCATTTTCTAAAAGCATGTACAATTGGGTTTCTGATACCGTTGCTCAGATCGCTTGTAAAGCTAAATCTGTCGTGTCCTAGAACTGCAGTTTTTGAGTTATACAATGAGCAGCGGTCAGAAGAGCCAGGTTGAGTGAAGCACAGGTTGAAATAGTTGTCACAATCGTCAAAGCACAGTTTGAGGTTGTCGCAGCATGCGCCATCGTAAAGCTCAGAAGCACTGTTTCTGAAGTCGATAAGTTGGATACTAACTTTCCCACCGCCCTGCACTACCTAAACAAATAAGGGCCAAATTTAAGTCAATTTAAGTTTATACCACTTGTACATGTAGTTTTATGTGATAAATAAATTATCGTCGCCGTGAGATGATAGGAAAAGCTGAGTCTGAGTTGCTGACGAAGGGCTAACGCTCGAAACGTCAGCTTTTCTTGTCATCTCACGGCGACGATAATTTATTCATCAAATAATACTACAAGTTTACATCCACTCGCCGACGCATTCGATAGTTTTTTTAAAAACTATATACCTAAGTTTAATTTTTACCAATTGTCCGTACACTATGAGAAACTGACACCAGGTCGAGGCAGTTACGCCGGGACATTTGTCAGTGCAGTTTGTGATGTTAATTGTCAACAAGAGCCTGAGCCCGCGTTCCTTATGGCCAGCTCCATAAGGAACGCGGGCTCTGGAACGAGATCGAATTATCACTCACTGCAGGTTTTTGGAAACAAATCGGATCAGGCAATGCGATTTCTTCAAATTTTCTAATTCCTTCCCTGAAACTTACCGAGATTTCTACGAGCCGTACCTTGACGTTCACTATATAAATCTATAAACAGGGTTTTGCGTTCGCAGAAGCTGTAAATAAATTTCCTCGAAACACTTTCCCTAGCTAGTGCATTATGAAACATTAAAAACAGTTACAGAAGTTTTGCTGAGTTTCTTGTCTTACAACTTGTGGCTTCAATGACTTAGAGCTGTAGCTGGGTTGAATCATGTATTGAGTTTGTTTGCCACGATGTTCCGAGTTAGCTAGATCTATACAGGAATTGAAGTACAACAAACCATGAATAAATTTGATGAACACGCATTACCATTTATAAAAACTTTTTGAAAACAGAAGATTCGCGATACAGTATTTGGTGCTGTGAGATCAAAAGTACAAGTAAAACAAAAAAAAGCAGCGGTTGGCGTCAACTAAGAGGGTACGCGGTAAAAAACTGTCACAACTTCGCATACAAATAATTTTAAAACAAAAAGAAAAAAAGAAAAGAAAAAGCAAACTAGAAAAGCCAGCGCATGCGCAGAGCCGATCAAGTCCTTATATACCTGTATCACCGTAGTTTCAATGACCATGCATGTAAGCAGAAACAAAGTATTTAAAATTGAATATCTCCAGCCGTTCTCTAGGAATTTAAAATGAAAATCTGTCCCTCACTTCGACTGTTTTATTAAGTTTAATTAATTCTTGGCATGTTGTTGTGATATACGATCTCCTTCCTCGGTCTGCATCCGTTTAGCTGTATATCTTGTTATAATGAGCAAAGCCGAAGTCACGAGAGGTTTTTGTTGCGTTCTGTTATAGTTAAAGTTCAGTGATTTGTTTCCAGTCTTACTTGGTATGCAATAAAAACACAGCTATTCATTCTAAGAGCCGAAACAAGTAGCAATGCATTGAACGAAGCACATTGACTCACAGTTCGAGCACATGTGTAGGTGAAAACGTCGTGTGTGTTTGTCTTTTCCCTCTTTGTTTGTTTGATTGCGGTAGATTACATTTCTGTTTTCATTCCTTTCTTGCATTTGGAGTCGACGGACAAACGCACTGCTTTCGATTTCCGATCGGAACAACACCGTCAGTAAACAGGGACTGGTGGTTCTGAGGATAAGTTCTGGTCTTACAACTTAATCTTTTTATAATTCCATCAAAAATAACTGTAAAACATATGCATAGTTCATTCATTCAATAAACGTTTTTTACGGTTGTGGAATGAAAAGGTTTAGCATAATATTAATAAAAAGAAACACCAATTCGGAAGCGTTGTCTTCTTTTACCTTTTCGAGGTTAAAAAGATGATAATTTATAGTAAATTTTAAAGGCTATCTTACATGGCAACATGTACATGTTGTACTCAAACATTTCTAACACTTGGCGAAAACTTAAAATTCGAAAACTAGTAATGCCTAATAGTTTTAAATTTCAGTAAAGAAATGCACAAAAGTGCAGAAATATTGCAAAAGAAATCAGAATTTTGTTTATAGGGGTTTAACGAAAATTCTTTTTTCACATTAACGAAATTGATGAAGCGAGACAACTGGTAATCAGAACGTATAATCCCTACCAAGGGTTTTGCTTTAAGAATCTACAAAGTTAGTATAAGCTTCTTTAAAAGCGCTCGTTCTTAACTTTTAAGGGTCATTTTTTATATATTTGGGTAATAAATTATAAAAAAAAGCCAGATTTCAGTCACTACTAGCAAACAATTCGCGATTCATTCGACGGCTCGTCAACGCCATGAGCCATTAACCTAGCCGTACTTACCATTGCGTAAGTTATCATTAAGATTGCCGTGACCCTCAGTGTCCACAACTTCATCGTTTGTAGCTATAGTACAATATCATGAACATTTAATCAAATTTAAATCCATTTTCATTTTGAAGGCCATTGCGACAGTGAGAATGATGGTGTTCGTTACCTTGAATAAACTTTCAGTCAAAATATAGGAACCTGAACTCGCAAGCATATTTAAAAGCCATCGTTTTAGAGAATTGGTGACCACTCAACTGTGGAACACACCCGTCACTGAGTGAGCATTACATCATCACCACCTCGTTAGTAAATCGCAGATCTGCGGGTGAGCGTGAAAACGCACACCCGCCCGCCCATCGCTCTGCATGCTATTAAAATGCAAATTAATCGGACCCAAACTTGCAAATCTGAACTGAAAAGTACGAATCGCCAAACTTTTTTTAAGGGCTTTAATCAGTGGTAATAAGAATACATCTCCACTTGTCACACTTGAAACTGATAAAATGTTGCCCGCTTCAAGCGCCACGCTGAAGGTGAGCGAGAAGTAATCCCCTGGTAGGGGAAATGCCTGCGGTGAAAAGCAAACCATTTCCTGTAGATGTCTCAATTGCCATGAGAACCTTTATTAACCAAGGTCAAGCCAAATATGCTGTTTAGTTTCGCAATCATATCCTCTAACTGGACAAACCGGAGCTGGCCCCGTAAAGAAACTGTCAGTTACAAGAACATTTGCTCTCAAACGTGCAAATTTTGAAATGTGAGACATCAAAAATCAAGGTTAATTTGCAGGTTTAGAAAAAGAGATGACTTTGGTATTTCTAATAAAAACCAGAGGTTGGTTGCCAAAATGAAAGCTACTAGGCAATTATTTCGTATAGAACATTTTTCTCTGATGTTGTATCAGCACTAAAATTTATCACAATGAATCGTGCAGCCACTTTTCCTTCTTCCGATCGTGCAAGGAGCCGGACCCAGGGCTCCAGGTTCGACCCCAGCTGGTTTCAACTTTTAATTTTGCAGAAAACTAGATTTTTCTAAAAGATTTATAACATAGTTAAGTTAAGTGAAGTTGACAATTACTCAGCGCTGTAACTTTTGAAAGTAATTGTGTAAGCGGCTCAATCGAATTCACTACTTCGAAAATTTAAAGACTGATCAGGGCCGGCGGAATGTTTTTTGTAAAAGGAGCGGCCATCTGACAAGTAAGAAAACTAGTCCAACAACATATTTATCACAGTATACTACAAGTTTAGTCCAATAACAGTTTGAAGAGTAAATTTCAGAGACACGCCGCCTAAATTTTAAAGTCAAAATTAAAGTACCTATCATACGAAATTTGTTTTTGACAGCTGGAAGAATGCCATCGGATACACACAAACCCGAAGTTTGAGGGAGTTTCGATAAATAATCGTGAAGTTACAGCTATCGATTTGTGTACGTCAGCTTCGTTTGTGGCCTAGTAACGGGAGCCTGGGTACGAATGACATTCAGTCGGGGGGAGGTGTGCATTAGCGTTATCGCTGAAGTTATTTTGGAGATAATGTTGTCTGTAAAGGCTGCACAACAGTTTTATCCTAGTCCTTTCTTTTTCACTTTTTTGTCGATATCAATTCATTGTCACTTTGCCGGCTTGCATGTTGGTTTCCCAACCGCGATAAAGCTAAGAGGTCCAAGTATCAGCGCGAAAATTGGCAGTTTTAAATAACTATAAGACCTATAACTTTATTTATAGAATTCCTTGAAATTTCGTATTTGCCGGTTTAATTGATAGCAATCTTTTAGCTGTCAGAAATAAAATCTCAGTTTCATGACACATATGCTCTTTAATGCCAGGGGTAAGGGTCAGTTTGACTGTCGGGGTTGTCTGTTTGAATAACTCTGAACGTAAACCTAAATTTGGACCTTACTGATATATTAGCCGATTTAAAGAAATGTTTATGTGGGGACAAGGAGTAAAGGAAGGCGTCATTCTCGGTAGTGGCACATTTCCGGCCGGCGTAACTACTTGATAAAAATTGATAACCCGTTTGCAGCTGATAAAATTGATAACATCCAATAGCAGTTTACTAATTGATTATCAATTTTTATCAGCTACTGATAAAAATTGTTTTTCACTCAGATTTCTGCCATTATCAACTTTTATCAAGTGCCCCCAGTCTTGTTTTGTCAGCAATCGTCCAATAAGGGAAGAAGTCAAAACAATGGTATTTTTAAGGAACCCAATTTTGTCGGGGGAGGTGGTGGGTGGCGGTACATAC
>JAOBAT010128142.1:0-12699 GCA_026413305.1 Hydrozoanthus tunicans
CTCTATCGAAGCAGTAGAGTGATTGGTGGTCTTGCGCCAACCTCGGAGAGGTTCGGAAGCAATGGTATTGGGGGAAAAGCGATTACGGCGGAGGTCCCAGTTGCAGGCGGAGGCGATGGTGATCTTCGTAAAGGGATTGAAAGAGGCTTCCTTTTCAAAGTCCCGTTTAAAGGTCAAACAACCCTCTTTCAAAAGCTTTACGTCCGACTTACAATAGTCGACCAGTTCCTTTTTAAAGTCGAAGAGGACATTGTTGGCGACCTGTTCGTCGTACCAGGTGTCGAAGGCTGCCCTACCCTTGATCGACATTGTGTCGGGGCCATAGGTGGAACGAGGAGGCATGGGACCCTTGTAGTCCTGGTGCTCTGGGGTGTTGAAGAAGTGAGGGAAGTAACCCTTCTTCAATTCCGTCAGGCCAAAGGTCTTTGGAAAGGCGGCAAGAGGCATGGCGAAGAAGGAGAGGGAATCGATGAATTTGATCCTGGAGCCTACTTCCAACATGAGGATCTTCCCTCCATTACGTAACTGTTTGATGATTCGATTCTGTTTAATATACTCATCAATGACCGGATAGCCATCGTAGCCCTGGAAGTTGTGGGCTAAGACGGTGACGTTTTGGCTATCGTCTCCTTCGACGAACCCGTCGAGCCATTCGGTAAAATGGAGAACGCAGTGCTCGCTTTCAAAGATGGTAGGAGTGGGAGAGGTGTCGGTTTCGGCAATTAAGAGGTTGGGGTGGTGAGTGCCATCGTGTTGCATGCTCTCAATGTCGAAGAAGATGAGCAACGAATCTTTGGGACCATCACCACCTTCCTCAACAGGGTCAACGTCGTCCTCACTTTCCTCCTCGTCGTCGTCACACTCGACGTTGGTAGCAGCAGCAGCCGCTTGACGACGGCGTTGACGTTGGAGACGTTTACGTTTCAAACGTCGTTCTTCAATTTGAGGGCCGGTCTGGATGTAACACTTGTGGGAGCTTATTTGGACGTATTCGGTGCAGGAGGGGCAGCGAGCGAAATGACAACGGTGCTTGGCAATCGCATAGGGTTCGCGAAGGAGTTTGTAGCACTCTGGGCATCTCTTTTTTGCTCCGCAGACGCTGGGTAGAGGAGAGTCTGTGTCGCCCACCAGGGTCCCTCGCATGGTTTTGGTTAGATGGCTTTGGAGGCAGAGGGGTCCGTAAAAGTAGAGGCGACATTCCGAACAGTAAAGGTGGGGTCCTTGTTGCAACTGGCGGGCTTGAACGAAGTCGGAGCATCCCTTTTGGCGGCAGCAGGTGCAAAAGTCTTTGTTCTCCGTACAGTCGTGATGGCCTTCGCGGCTATAGGGTTTGAAACAGGAGGAACAGAAGAAGTTGGAGCAAAAAAAGGCGGGTAAACTCGAGATCGCATCGTAATGGTGGTCGGAATAGAGAAGAGCGAGCAGGGTATCACTCTCGCCGTAGGCGTAGCATTCATAATTACGTTCTGCATCGACGACAACAATGCAGAAGCCATCGAGGTCTGGGCAATTTGCAAACTTGGTCAGCTCTTGCGGACCGCAAGGTTGATTAAAAGGTACGTCAGCATTGTGGTGTAAGAGGAGGGCTTGTTCCTTTTGTCTTTTGGTTCCCCGCAGAAGGGTACGGTAGTTCATCGATGTATAATGGGTGGCTGAGGCGCTCTTGGCGGTGACAAGGGCTCGGGCACAACAGAGGTTATCGTTGTTATTGTCTATTCGAATGATGCATCTCTTGAAAAGACGTAGTTTGGAGAACGATTGCAACCCGGGGATGTACTTCTTCCTCTTTTTCCCCCCTCCCGGACGTTGATCTCTTATGTGAACGAACGAGAGGGAAAAGGTGTCGTCGACGGCGAAGTCTTCGTTCGAGTTCAGCATCTTGGTTAAGTTGAGGAGGAGGGCTTCCAGACGTTCAGCGTTGGTGCGCCACTCCCTAGCTCGGAGACCCCACCCATCATAACCTCGAGTTAAAGTAGAGGAGGATAGCGTAATGTAGACGCGGTCTTCGTCCGGAATCTCGTGATCGTTGAGGAGTTGTAGTATGGGACGTCGTAGACCCTCAACCAGTTCGTCTATCAAATTAATCCCTTGTCGCATGGGG
Source organism: Hydrozoanthus tunicans (assembly GCA_026413305.1). Classification (NCBI taxonomy): domain Eukaryota; kingdom Metazoa; phylum Cnidaria; class Anthozoa; order Zoantharia; family Hydrozoanthidae; genus Hydrozoanthus; species Hydrozoanthus tunicans. The sequence goes on from JAOBAT010128142.1 coordinate 2,102, forward strand.
TACTGAGGAATCACGTGTACCCTGTAGACATTCTCCCTCACCCTGAGGCGGTTGCTGACCCTTTCGTGGACGGGGTCGAGACGAAATTCAAAAGCAGGGGGAGGTTGAGGTACTTCTCGCAAGTCCCGGTCAATGTCTCGGACAACTTCGTCCAATTCGTCCTCGTCCATTGTGGCAAATGAAGGTCGAAGCTCCGTACGACTTGGTTTTAAAAGAAAATGAGAAAAAGGAATGTGTCCTTTTCGGCTGTCGCAGTAACAGAGAGACGATTGCGTTATTTATAAATATGATATACCCTTATAAGGTATTAATAGGGGATACCCCCCCATCCCCCATAAAAGCATTTTAAAGCTTATATAAGGGTCTAGGTCGAAGTGGCGGTGCGTGTGTGTTTTGGTACACCTGTTACGTCAGAAGGAAGAAGGTAAGAAGTCATTTTTATAACTTTGAGAAAAAACTGAACTTTGATATTATGCTTTTAAAACAACGCGGAATAGGGGATACCCCCCCATCCCCCATGCCTAAAATCATTTTTATATGTTATATAAGGGCCTCGCTGCCGCTTGTGGTGCTCACGTTTGCTCCAACTGTTACACGTCAGGAAGAAGAAGGCGAAGGTAAGAAGTAGTTGAATAACTTTTAGTGGTGGGAAAAAGTGAACATTTTTACATTTGATGTCATTATTTCCTACTCTAAGTTACCTTTCTGCTTCTTACAGATACTACTTTGTGTCTAAGAGGTGAGGAAAGAAGATCCTGTGTAGGTAAGGAGACACTAAAATAAGCTGTACTGATGAGACGCAAATGTCTATCTGTTGATGTTGCGTCACTTCAGTCCATCTTACTTCAGTTGTTTTCTTACAGATTGTACTTTGAGGAGGAGAAAGAAGACGCTGTCTAGGTAAGTAGACACTAAAATAAGATGTACTGATGAGGCACAAAGTCTATTAAAGATTTGTATCCACTTCAGTTCATCTTACTTCAGTTGTCTTCTTACAGATTGTCCTGAAGAGGTGGCAAGTGATTGACGTCTGTCTATCAAGAAGGTAAGGTGTGATTGATGAATTAAGGAAGGGGGAAAAGGGCTATTTTGAATTTAATAGACTTTTTGCCTTTTTCTTAGTTCCTTTTTCGCTTCTTACAGATTGTCCAAGATACGTTGAAACCTTGGAAGCTGTGACGTCTGTCTATCAAGAAGGTAAAGATGTGATGAGTGAATTAAGGGAGAGGGTGCATTATCATTTTGAATTATAATTGATTTTGTCCCTTCTTCTTATTTCCTTTTTCACATCTTTCAGATTGTACAAGTAGTAAAAAGATACGTCATTGGATACCCAAAGAAGGTAGGAGAGATATTGGGAATTAAGAAAAAAGGATGGGGGAATTAGGCTTTAACTCTTTAGTCCTTGTTTCTTATTTCTTTTCCTCTCTTCCTACAGAATGCCTTTGTGTTTTGGTCAACATGGGGTCCCTTTGTGTACCGTATGTAAAGAGATTAGGGTATCTCGATGTGCAGAGGGTGTTGCCTTTAAGATGGTGGTGGACGAGAGGGGGTCCTGTAATAAGATATCCAAAGCTCATTTTGAAGAGATGAATTTGAACGAGGTGGGGGAGGAAGATAGTGGGGCTAAGGCGTCTTGTGTTGGTGAGGGGGATCGTATGCATCAATTAGTGACGCAAAGTTCTAGGGGACGTTGTATGGGGCAGCATGTAGATCCTTGTTTTACATGTCAAGATTTGCGATATCGGTCGGCCGTGTGGGGTTTGAGCACTTGGGAGATGAAGTATGAGAAGACCCTGGGGAGGTGTTTATTTTTTGAGAAAGAGTATGTGAACGAGATTCAATCGGAGGAGGCGTGTGAAGGACAACACCTGGCCTTGTGTAAGGGGTGTCGGGAAATTAGAGCCAAAGTGGACAAGAAGGTGTTTTGTTTTTATCTCGATCGCTCTGTTCGGGGTAGGACCGTGTTGAGAAAATGTAAGAGGGTGGCATTACAGCATGATGAGTGGTTAGATGACGAGACCAGGGGTGTTTATGTTGAGAAGCCGACCTGTGAGGCGTTGGGGGGTTGTTGGGGGGGAGATTATCACGAGACTTGTTATGCACTGAGGAATGAGGAGAGGTTTAAGTTGGGAGCAAAGGATAGGAAGTGTGATGGGAGTCATGTTGTTTGTCCTACCTGTCGCATCATTCGAATGAAGGGGCGAACCCTGTGGAAGGTGGGGGGAGACAATCATCATACTTGGCAGTACTATCGGTGGGGTGAGAAGGAGGATAAGTGGAAGGAGGATGATGGGTCGGATGTTGAAGAGATATTGTGTCGAGAGAATCAGGATGATGACTTTGAGGACCAAGACTACTTGCAGAAGGGCTATAGTAGTGATGAAGAGGAGGATGTGAAGTTGTTGAAGGGGGAGAAGAATAGGAAGAAGAGGAGGGCTAATCTGAGAGGGGAGGGGTTGAAGGCGAAGATTAGGAAATATGAGGAGAGGATGGGCGTTGGGGAATGTGCGAGTCACCTGGACAAGTTACCTCCTGAGATGGTCCTGAAGGTGCGTGAGTATGCCGGCGACTCCGGGCTGTATGACCTGCGCATTGCTAGAGAGAGGCGGAAGAGAGAAATAAGCGGGTATGGAATGGAGTACACAAAGAGAAAGAAGCAGGAAGGGAAGAAAGGAATGGCTGTAACGATCAATTACTCAGATGGAAAGGGCGTGACGTCTTGGAGGAATGTCCATCAATCCTTGTGGCAGTTACCCAAATGTCTTCTACATAACTCAGTATGTATTTGTAAATTAGATAGAATGTTGTTAAAGAGATGTCCTAAGATGGTGGAACACCTTTCTGTCACAAGATATGCGGCGGATTATTGTCTTATACATATCAAGTGTCAGACCGTAAATTCGGATCAATTAGAAAGGTATGAATTGAACGATCCGTTTTGGTATCTTTGAATTCCATCGTTGTAGCGAATGATATCAAATTCGGTGTTGTCGCCATCTTAGTTACATTTTGAACAAAGTTTACATTCTTTGATGTAATGGGTGTGTTGTAGTTCGAGACTAACACCTTTTACATATTTCTTTCTCTCTCATTATAAATCATAAGAATCGAGAAGACAAGCAAGTGTGATTGCTTTTCATCCAGAAAAATCCATAAATAGCCTTTTGTCTTACATTAGGCATCTCGTAAATAGTTACATTGCCGGCTTGATCATTGTTTTTCTGAACCTTGAAATAGTCTTTTTGCCTGTAGAGTTGTAATCAACGTAGAATATTCATAAGATTGGGTCGGCGTTAATGGAGATGAGTTATTGCTGACGTCAGTTTTTTGGGCAGTGATTGGCAAGATTCACATACAGTGTTTTGCAATTCTCTCGGTGCGCCATGTTCTTCAGGGTCAAGTCCATTAAGACAAATTAAATAGATCGTCGTTGTTGCTCTCGTTCAGGGTGTGGGAGCAAGATCTAATGTCACCTGTTCATCTTTAACAGAAACCCAAGGAACTCCATTTTTAGATGGAGATCGTTAGGTTTCTATTAGAGTGTGCAGGAATTGTAACTTTATCTCCGTTTTCCTGAATGACTGCACATTGAGGAACGTTTACGTCGTTTTAGGCTCTCGCTAAGAGTGTGGGAGCCGAAGTAACTTTATTTTCCGTTTCCTGCATGACTGCACATTGAGGAACGTTTACGTCTTTTTTCTTTAGGTTATGCTAAGGTGTTTTTATCTTGCAAATATGGTTTGGATATATTTTTGTAGTCACTCACATGAGAGTGAGGACGAAGATGAGGAGTATTAAATAACTCTTATTTTATTTATAGGTAAGAACAAGGAAGAGTATTTTTAAACGTACTAATTTTCATAGTTTTTTAACTTGCTGTTGTCGTTGGATTAGTACTACTAAGACCAGATGTTTTGTACATGTCGTTGATATAAGGAGGAATAAGTATCTAAGGTTGGGAGACGACGAGTATAGAGCGAGTACCTTTCGCCAATGATAGATGTTTTCTAATTATAGGCCTTCGTGAGGAAGTATAACCGATATCTCGAATATCTACGTAAGAGAGCGGAAGGAAAGTACTTCGATAAACCTCGTGTTCATTTGATATGTAGTCTGTTTCATGACAGTTTGTATTATGTTCCGAAATGATACGGGTTTTTTCTATTCGTAGGTTTTTGCCCAAGAGTATCATTTACGGCTAAAAGAACGTTATTATTTAGATGAGGAGGGTGTTTATCATTGTAGTCGAGAGGACTACAGTTATATCTGTCACCTATTTCATAAGAAGGCTATTTATAGTCGAACATAAGAAGGCTATTTTAGCCCCAATTGATACGATTGTTTTCTATTCTTAGGTTTTTGTTCAAGAGTATCGTAGACTTCTCGAACGTTATTTCGTAGATGAGTACGGTGTTGCCCATGCTAGTCGAGAGAGAGGAAGTTTTTTATGTCGTATATTTCACAATCGATATCTTAAGTCTTTATAGGTGATGATATCTAAGACTTTTTCCCTTGTTGTTGCTAGGTGCTTACAAAGAGATATCATGTTCACACAGTCGTTGACGGAGAACGTTATTTTTTAGATATAAATGGCGTTTATCATTGTAGCCAAAATTGCGGCAATTATGTCTGTCACATATATACATAAACAGATGTTTTTTCCTTCGTTGCTAGGTGTATACAAAGAAATATCATTTTCACCACCTCATTGCCGGTCTCCTAGCTGGTGTCTGTATGCTTAATCGTCGCGAATATCCCTCGTTGGTTTATAAATCGTTAGTCAAAATTACGGAAGAAAGGCTTCATATTTCTGAAAATATGTTCCGAAAGGGTTTTTAAAACTTTTTTATTGTTCTGTTTTTTCAGATTATGTTCTCGTGGGACGTTTTGTTAAATCATTCCAGTGGTCTTTTTTGTCGTCATATCGTTTTATTGCTAAAGACGTCTGTAGAATTGGCTGAATTTCATCGACGTTGTGGAATAGTTAATTATTTTCAATTTGATCCTAGTGGACGTATCCGGGAGAAGTGTATTTTCATTTATGAAGCGTTTCAAACCGGGTGTCGACGTAGTTTCTATTTTAGAAATGTGCTACTTTATGGAGATGATGAATGATGTTACTTTAATCTTAGGTTCAACTAGATGGAGACGTGACAGGATTTAAAACTGAAACATATGACAGATGGAGTTCGGACGAGTTAGGCATTTCTCCCTATCGATTTCATTTTTTAAATATTGAAAGAAGATATATTAATTTTTCGAGAGAGGAAGTGACGTTTTATACTATGAAAAGACATAGAGAACCGAAGGGGCGACTAAAGTTTGGTGCGTTGACGCGCGATGTGAGAGTTGATTTTTAATTTTTGTAAATTTTGTAGGTCATTGAAACCTATCCGAGACGTTTGCAGATTCATACTCATTGGCATTTGTTTGACGTTGCGACGATACCGTCGGGGGGATTTGAAGTTGGTTTTCAACTTCATTCTAGCGAGGGGGGGTCGTTAGGAGAGCTTGTCGTCGAGAGGACTGTGACTGTGGAGCATTAATATATCTTTTTCTTTCTTAGATGGCTAAGGGTTTTGATTGTAACTGGACAGTGTTAGAAGAGCGTATAGTAACTCAAAACGTGGAGGATTCTCGAACAAGTTTGCAATATAATAACAAGTGGTTGCATGTCCCTTCCGACTTTCGTTTTTTAACTTCCTTCTAGGTTGGGTATCATGTTTGGATTCGGCGGTGTTTGGAAGGGCGTTGTCGGGGAGTGACGTTGGCTAGGAAGTTGTATTTAAGAAAAAATCCGGAGAGACTTGATGGGTTTCGCCTTTTTACCGTACTGTCATTAAATCCGTGCACGCGTCGTTAATTTCCTTTATTGTTGTTGTTGTGTTTTTTAATAGGTTGGAAGCTATATCAAATGTCGGTGGAATAGACTAGCCGTAAGACTGTTTAGTCGAGGCCAAACAATTACTAAGAGGTTGTTTAAGTTTAGGTTTAGGTTACCAGCTGTCGTCAAACTAAGTTTTTAATTATTTTTAGGTTGGGTTTGCTCCTCCCGCATCTTCTGAACCGGCTACGATACGTCATTTAGTCGGCGTATGTCGATGGGATTTCTTAGCCAATCGATTAAGTAGCATAGCCGGGAGGTGGGAAGACAAACATTTTTTACATTTCATTCCGTGTGATTCGCGTTTTGATCCTTATCTACTGTTGCCTGGTTATTAAGACTCTGTCTTTTTTCAATTAGGTCTTTGCGTTTAAGAAAAATTGTTGTGGTTGGATTCTCCTCCCTAGTCGACTGAGAAGGCGCCTCGCCATTTATAATTGTTATTAAGACTGGTATTTTTCTTTTTTCAATTAGGCCATTATGGTTAACAAAGGCTATTGTAATTGGATAATGTTGTGTAATTGTGATGACGAATTTCTAGAAGACCTTAACGTAACGGCACGTGGTTGTTTCATTGACTTGTAGGTAATGGAGCATCATTTGGATTTTCTTATTTTCACGTAGGGCCTTAGTGTTGACGTAACGACACGCTGTTTCGTTGAATTGTAGGTACAAAAGCGCGTCTTTCAAGGTGGTTGGGTGGACGCTCCTAATCAATGTGTTTGTGCTATTTCTACTAATTTGTTTTGGACCTATTTTTAGGTACGAAAGAAGCCTAGACCTTGTGACGGTTCGGGGAATTATCCTAATCATTGTTACCCAGATCAATGTTATTGTTTTACGAAATATGCTTACTTTATGTTTTGGCCTACATTCTTGTATACGTAAGCACCGTGACGTTACGTTTAGGACTGTCTGTCGTCATCTGTAGATTTCCTTTTTGTTATAGACATCCTGTGCAGACCTGATAACTGTAGACATCGCCGATGTACCTTTCGTACGGTTTACCTTATGTACCTTAGCCACTAAGGAGGAGTGGTATATTTAGTTAGTTTCTTTTCTTTCTATTTTTAGATAATGCGTAGGACATATGACGTCCTAGATCGGGATATGCAGCTAAATCGACTATTGTTGTGTATGTGGGGTTATCATTCTGGGTCCTTTTCTATTTTTCCCTAGATCTATTGTTTACGATTTGGCGTTGCAGCTCGAAATATCCCAGATAGCATGAGAGGTCAAAGACCAGCTCTTCTTTTCTATTTTGGCGAATTGGCGTTGTAGTTCGAGATCATCTGTTTTTTTATTTTTTCCTGTAGATGTTGTGTTTGAAAAATAACATCGGGCGTTGTTCTTTGATCTGGGGTAATCCCCATACGGTACGGAGGCTTAATGACGGAGTAAAGATCGTTTGGTCTGCGAGTGGCAACGCCTTTACAGTCTCTTTTTGATCTTCTTAGATGACAGAGTACCTATTATTAACGTCTATTGGTTTCGGGACGGATTACACAGCTAGGTTGGATCAAGGAGCCTGCTGTTATGACTACGAAATAGACGTTTACCGCAAGCTTGATAAAAAGCTCCGCCCTAATGTAAAGCCTTTTATCATGCTTAGATGAATGACGTACACTTAGCTTAGTTTTTCTATTTTTGGTTCTTGTAGATGCGGGAAGTACTTGTATTTCGATCTGTCCTTGGTTTTGATGAACCCGCTGTACAATTTTCTGAGCCTTGTTGTCTGAATTATAATGATGCGGTGATTGATTACATCATCGACCATGGTATTATTAATAAACTACGTTGAAAGGAATCTGTTTTTGTGTTTTTTTTAGATGAGGGAGTGGCTTATTTGTCACAATATACTTGTGCTAGACGCACAGTTGGTAGAGTCGACCGATCCTTGTCTACCAGACGGTCCCTGTTGTAATGCCTGTAATGAGGCGGTTGTTGATTATATCATAGGCAACGTCATTCCTGAAATCAATGACTGAATAGAACTCCTCTTTGTTTAGATGACGGAATTATTAATGTTTCGCGTTCTGTGGAGACCCCGTCCGCCCCCTTGTTGTCGCGCGTATCGACGCGTTGTTGCCAGATGTATTGGATCGACGCTTCAATTGAATTAAACTTTGTAATGATGTTGTCAAAATAAAAAAGTGTAAGACGATCCTTTTTGTTTTTGTGTAGATGAGGGAAGTGCTATCGTTTCGTGTCCCGTGGAGAACTCTTCCGGGCCCTTTTTTCATCACCAGACGCCTAGGACTACCGCCCCCTTGTTTGACTCAGCAACGTCTAGGAGTGATCTATGAATATGATCGAGACTTAAATGTAATTAATCTTCGTCTCGTTGGCGACCAATAAACGCGTGTAAGACTATCCCTTTTTGTTTCCTTAGATGAGGGAATTACTCATTTTCCGTTATCTTGATCCGTGGACAAACTTTCCGCCCCCTTGTTGTCGCACCTATCGTCGCGTCGTTGCCCGACGTATAGACGCCGCCCTTGTATTTCAGTAATCTTTGTAACGATGGTGTCAATAAAAAAGAGTGTAAGACCATCCCTTTTTGTGTTTTTTGTCTAGATGAGGGAATTACTTAGGCACCGCGCAACAAGAAAGGGACAGAAATTCGCACCCCCCTCGTGTTGTATGACGTACTTAGAGGTAGTGGCCGAGCTTATAGCCTCAAGACTCCAATTTCATTAACAAGGTACTTTATTTACACTTTGAGGGCTAATTTAGTTTCCATTATTTTTTGTACTATTTTTCAGTCTTGTTTTTGCCTTTAAAGTTTCTAATTCCTTGAATCATCAGTTTGTCTGCCACGTGTTTGTCTTTGATTGATTTGGCTTGTGAATACGCAATGTCGTGGGCCTTGGCTAATCTATCAAGACGGTTGATGCCCGGATCTCCCCTTTTCAGTCTTTTCTTTAAGTGCGTCCCTGGACCCATGTACTGATAGCCGGGCCAATGAAATTCCCTTCCTGTCTTTGAGATTAATTTTTGAATGTCTAATCCCCTTCCTCGTTGGGTACGCCTCTTCCTTGTCCTACGAAGACTACCCCCGCGCTGTCTTTTTTGATAGCGACGTCTGTGTCTAGGTATGTACATACTGTTCGGTCTTCACCAGGGTTTCCACTTTTGGGACGGGGTAAATTTCGACCGGGTTCTCTTCCCTGGGCCTCCACTGAGTCTGCTACTGCCACTCCCTAGGGCACCGTCTAAGGCTCCCGACAGGACGCTCGAGAATAACGAGGATTTCTTCGGTTGGAAACGGGTCCTTGAACTGACGGGACTAGGCGCGTAGGGGTTTTGGAGCCGCTTCGGTACCTTGTAGGGGGTTTGGAGGGTAGGCGCCTTCCTCCTCCTCACTTTCGAACTCACAACATGTGGGGTGGTCGACGGCGTTCTTCGCGTCGTGGGGGTCACTACTGAAGAAGGGCCAGGGCGGGGTGTTGCTTTTATAGTTCCGGTCGGTCTATTGCTAGGCGTACCGGGTAGAATGCCACTCCTCCCCCTTTGCAAATCGCGTTCCGTGCTGGAGATCATGTGTTCCATCCACTTTTGTAACGAAGTCGAGGCGATGGCATCGTCACTGTCTTTCGCATCACCACGCGCCGAAGCGGTCGGTAGTCGCCGTAGGCGTTTGGTGGTTTTGTGTATTTGACGCCCCAAGGGTTTGATGGCGGCCACCTTTTCGGCCGCTGTCAGAGTATCGTCTTCCAATAAACGTTTTCTCTTAGCCGCTAAGGTAGCAGCCTTGTCGAGGTGAGGGTTAGACGAGAGGAGTTCGTTTTTGAAGGCGTTGACGTCATTGACGTCTTCGCTGGACGGGACGAGTATCACTTCCTCCATCGTTGCCTCGTCCTAGGTTAAACAAGTTGTTGGGCTAGACCAGACGTTTTTATATCATCTCAGCACGCAGTGACAGGCGCGGCGGAGAGACGTCCAGAGCCCCGCCCCCGACTGCATCATGTACTGTCGTCGCTTCTTTATCGAATTCGTCTTCTTCTTCATCTGTCGTAACACGTGCTTGTGACGTTTTAATTTCCTTAAGTTCTCAGGCGAAACGGGGATGCGGTCCCCTAACAGATTCAGCGTCATTTCACTGACGGCGTTGATTTGATCGCTGTTGGCATGTTGGAGGAGCGCTGCCCGTTCCTTTCCCTTGGCCTGAAACAAGGCCTTCAGGAAGGGCTTTTGTCTCTTGATGCGGTTCATCTCCTCTTCTTATCGACGGTTTCCAATATCTTCTTCGTCCCGTACCCTGCGGCCGCTCCAGCCGCACCGAGAGCTGCTGCTTTACCTGCTGCTACTAGGGCGGGGATGGCAAGAGCTAACAGAGGAAACACGCCGCCCGTCTGATCTCGCCTTCCGCGTCCTACTCGTTTTCGCCGACCGGACCGTCTAACTGGTCGTCGCCTCCTTCGTCTTTTAACTGATCGCATGCTGGTGTGACGTGCACTTCTTTATAGGTTTCGTTTATATACCCGTCATCGCCACCAGGTGAAGGCCTTTTGACTTTCTTTGGGTAGGACCTTGGCCAAGAGTTGAAAGAAACCGCCCCGTTGACCTCGCAGACCGGGCCGTCTAACTGGTCGTCGCCTCCTTCGGCGTCTTTTAACCGATCGCATTCTGTTGTTACGGACACTTCGTTATAGATTTCGTTTATATACCCGTCACAGACGTCTCCTCTTCGACGCACTTCGTGCAATAG
>JAOBAT010128164.1:0-12696 GCA_026413305.1 Hydrozoanthus tunicans
AGATGGGCTTGTTTAACTTTTTGGGGGGTGAGGGGGGGGGGCTTACTCTCTTACTTGAGAAAGGGCGCTAATTCGAAAAGATACGGTACTCGGCAAAGCCAAAGAGAAGTTTGCTTCTCAGAGTTGTTGAAATGCTGTAGTTCTTGTGTGACTTGTATTTCTCCCTTGAAGGTATTTGGAGGACGCGGGCCACTTCGTGAATCAGGACGCACCGGAGGCAGTGAACAAGATGATAAAAGAGTTTCTTACTATGTAGCTTGTTTTTAAAGGAATTCTCCACTGCATGACATAATTTGTCTCAAATAAAACTATTATTAAGTCTCTATCCATATCAGCAGCTGAAATTTGACAATTCTGCGGGTATAACAACTTGTAAGTATATTAGTTTGATCAGTTTTCCTGTTGAATTTCCCGCGCGCCGTCATTTTGATTTGTGACGTAATTTAGTTGCAGTGCCAGACCCCCTCTCGTTCACTGCTATTGTGTTCGTCGAGAGTGGAGACTGGTACTACAACCAAGCTACGTCACAAATCAAAATGGCGGGGCGTCGGAAATTCAATCTGTAAAACTGATGAAAACAAATTGCATGGCGTTAGTTATATGCACAAAAATATCAAACTTAAACTGAATATGAAAACAGACTAAATAAAAATTTCATTTGAGACCAATAATGTTATACGCTGGAGGATTCCTTTTAAGTTTTTCAGTCTTAAAAGTTTAACGCTTTTAGCATAGAGTGTGTTGCTAGATTCTCCGGCCCAGAACCTACACAGACGGCCAAGGTACAGAATCAATGTTGACTTACAAATACGGTTTTTGTATGGAGGGGAGAAAAACTGAGACTTTGGCTAACCTTGGTCTGAGGTTTTTTCGCTATCCTGTTGAACCTCTTTAATTTAATTTTCAGGCATTTCACCCGTTTCAAATGCCTGAAAATTCAAATTTGATTGAAAATCAAAATACAAGACTGTGTTTGCCCACACCGGTTTTGTGCGTTTCAATTAGCTTTGAAATACCTTTTTTTTTTATCTTTCTGAGATCTTTTGAGAAAACACAATGATTGCGACCTCTCTAGAACTCCCAAACTTTTTAAAGTTTTGAAAAAATGTCGTCTAACAAATGGGACTGCTTAATGTATGAAATGCTTTTCATTAAAGACGTGAAACCCAATCTTAATAAGCAAAAAGATAGCATTAAATCGAAAGTATTTTCTGAGATCACGTGATGTAATTCCAAAGGGGTGGGAGCACCTTGTTCCCAGGGTCTTCCTCTCCCCGGGGACAGAGAGACCCTTGGCACGAGGACGGGGCTAGCACCCGCCAATCGTCGAATGGCGAAAATTAGTTCTTGTTAGTCCCAGTTGTGCTGCTAAATTCTCCTAACTAGAGCCCATACTTTTCTTAGAACAAGTTTGGGAGAATTTAACTTTTCATCTTCAATAATTCCCTTTGTTTGACCATCTTTCGTATTCTCATAACAAAATGTCTTGTTTTGTATGTGTTCTGAAAGGAGAAGTTGTATGTTCATAACTGGCTTGGATTGAAAGGAACACCGTTATTACGACCATTGTACACTTTAACCCCGGTAGTTCGAACAAAATCCGATTTCCCAAGGATTTGGTCTTGGATACTTAGTCAGCTAACGCAAAATATTTCGAGCGCCCTAATTCGTATACGTTCTGTAAGGAGAAGATCGATGTATCAACTAGTTAGACTGAAAGATTAAATAGTCAGACATTTGATTTGCGTATTGATGTGTTTAATTTGAAAGAGTGTCGAGATATTGTGTTGAAATCTTGTTTGTCCCACCACATGCAATGGTCACAGTCCAGTATTGTTGACAAACCAGACTTTGAACATTTTCGCTAAGCATCGTCGCTATGTCTATGACTATGTGAAAGTTTGGAATTTCTCGTCAAACTGAGATCGCAATGGGTTTTTCTAAGTAGTTAAAAAAAACTTCGCATATGCAATAATTCCTTTTTCTTGTTGAACTAAATTTGAATTTTATTTACACGTGATAATTTTCCTTGTGGTTTCACAACGCTTCACGCTTTTTTATAAGAACCATTAAATTTGTCCGAGGCTCAAATTTGTTCTTAATTTTTTTCTGTGATTTGAGTCTTGCATTGTTCTTAAGTTGTTCTTATTTGTATCGATGGTTTAAATAGAACAAAAATTAAGCCTCGGGTATTGTAACACGCGTACATTACAAAGACAAGTATATACGTGTGGCAGCGTTTTGAATTTGAAGCAATGGCTGGTTAAAAGAGAAAAACTAAATCATTTCTCTATCGCAGAGCCGGTAAGTAAAAGAATGAAGCTTTGTAAGCTTCGTTCTTGTTCTTAAATTTTTCATAACCGATATCTGAGGCTTGTTCAATTCTTATCAAAAAAGCGTGTATGTTGATTGTTGGCGAGCCACCAAAATTTAACTTCAGTGATTGAGGTTTTGCTAAGTACTTGCGAAGTTTTAATAGCGTTTTTATCTTTTTCTCGTCTTTTTACCACCAGCATACTCGGCAAGAACCGATGAAAGACATTTTCTTTCAGTGAATTATTGAGATATTTCGACGTCAGTTATCCGTCAGTTTCTATCAATTGTTCTTTGTTCACTGTTGATGGAGGTTTTTCACTTTACTTTGTCTCTATTTTTCAGTGATTTCAAAACTGTTCGGGCCATGCAGATTAAAGAAAACGACAAGAAATTATGCTATTTCCGTCAGCAATTGTCTTTGCTTTCTTGATGCTTAAAACAGGCTGAGCTGCCCTCAGTTTTTCCTCTCCTACGAAACTTAAATGCTGTTGCAATTCTGCTCTATATGTTCTTAGAAACACTATCTCATATGATGGCATCTTGCCTTGTGTATAATGTTAATGAAGATTACACGCTTTTTCTAAGTAAAGAACAATTTTATAAGAGCGAGACTCAAATTTGCTTAGAGTTTACGAACAAGCTGAGAACAATCGAGATTAGTATAGCCTGTGAGTGTGAACAGGCTCTCTGTTCGAGGTAAGGGGCGAAATATATCGAGCAGCAAAGTCCTCTTTCCTCGGACAAAGAGCTTGTTCACAGGCTAGTGCAAACCTAACTGAAAGTTTTTACTGAAAAACACAACAAACCACGTCTTTACATGTGGAATTTAGTTGCAGGGCTTTCTGCAGTTAGTAGAACCACGGAGTGAGCAGCGGAGAAGAAATCGAAACTGTGCCGCACGTGTTTTATGACTGCCGGAGTGAACCCTGGACAAAACTATTCGCTGTAGAAATAAAATTTAATTTTGCAACAATATTTAGCGATAAAGCAATGATGGAACTCAAATTGTGCAAAAACAAGACTCGGCCAAAATTCCCAGCTGGTTCTTATAAAAAAAGCTTACGTTTGATTTTCAAAGTAAATTTACTTACTGGTCATCGCGGCGTAAACTCGAATGTTTGAATCACTAATGAACAGAACGAAGAACAGGCTAATGACACGACAGACCACCGTCATCGACAAAGTAGCCAACAACCTCTTTTTTCACACACACTTTTTTTTGCCAACTTTTGTTCGCACTTATAACTTCCGGTTGCATACCCTTGAGCGATTTGTAACAATTCACTTCTCAACTTGGCGCCGTAGAACACGAGAGAATGGCATAACGAAAGTCCATATTAGTTTAATTTCCTTTTTACATTAGTACAGTACTGATTCCCGGTGTCAAAATCAGCTCATTTGACGGCTTTCTATTTCTTTGCTTGTTTGAAATAGTACAATGAACGTACGATAATTACACAACACTACAAACAAAGCCGTTTTTAAGAGTACTGTACATATAATGGACGTTCGGCACAACGGGGTGTTTGTTTAGCATTGGTCAGTGTTCATAAATCCGTCGAACAGAGAGTCGTCGTGAGCAAACCATCCACCAGTTTTGTTTCTTCAAAGTTGACTTCCCCTTCGAAGGATAAAAGTCCATCCCTTCTATGTTTGTCCCACCTATCGTTTTGCCAGGAATGACGAGGAGATGGCGATTGCGCAGAGTCGCTCATTTGTCGAGTTTTCTTTGGTCGAAGAGGAGCGGGGACAGTGTGTCGTCTCGTGCTTGCAGACTCCTGCGAGTTGATGTGCGTCTTGTTCGGCCGTTTTGGCGAAATCTGCTTCTCCTCTGGTTTTGCTGCCTCATAACGCTTCAAGCTTTCCCTTTTACATTCGGGCCAAACAGTAGAATTGAGGCTCGATGCTGCCTCAACTTCTTCCTTAAAGTTCTTTCTGAATAGAGTCTTTGTTATTGTTAAGTTCTTTATCTTACCAGCCCAACTCCAATTGCTGGCCACTTGACCTTCCAAGTTTGATCGGTGCATAACAACTTTCCCCTCCGTAGCTCCGTTTGTCATAATGCTGTTAAACTTCCATTATGCTTTAACTGTACGAAATACTTTCTTGCACTCCCGTTGAGGCAAACACAAAACGACTCCAAAATTGCTCCCCCGTTGAGTGAATGACTTTTGTATAATCCAGAAACCAGGGTTTTTGTTTTACCATAAGCGCCTCTTGCACCCTCCCGTGTACATCAAACCGACACGGCTAGAAACCAATCTTTGCAAGGACTATGACTTCCTTAATTTAAAAGACATTGCAGTATATTTCGTCGTGGGCTTGTTTGTTCAGCGAAACGAATCTTGAATAACAACCCACAATTCTGAACGTCAACACTGTTTGTTTGTGCTTCAATTATAATGGCTGTCTTCGTGCACGCTATCTTTGCACCTGAACATATATGGTTTGGTGAAAAGGGACGAGTACTTGCGCATTTGTTAAGGCGAAAGTGCTGGGAATATTTTTTTAAGCTCAAAATTGACAAACTTTCGTTTTTACTTGTTGACCTGGAATTCTGTGTTTCGATTTGCATGATAAAACATGATCTAATACCACACAATTGTTGGTGTATGGCTTTAATGCGCAAAGTTAATTGCGCTTGGTAATAGGTTTATCGAATGGAGGTGTAGAAAGTATGAAGGGCTTCATAAGATCTTGAGATATGGTTGTGAAGCCTGTTTGTCAAATTTTAACAGCAGGAATACTGTCTTGTGCTCACATCCTCTTGTTCTTCTCCGATCCCTGCATACAGAAAACGCCTCTAGCTCTACATAAAGCCACGAACGACCCCACACAGTTTGTGAACATCTGTTTTGATCACAAAGTGCATTAGACTTTAAAAACAACCATTGAGAACAGAGCACAGTTCATGGCAGATCGAAATACTAAATAAAGAAACAAAAGAAAGAAGACTTTCATAATATTCAGACAAGTTTTATACGTTTATTTTTTTTTTTTAATTGTTTCTTTATAACTATAAGTCTTCTTTGACTTTGTGGAGTCTTCCTTTTTCTTTTTAATTCAAGTCATTCAAACTTAGATTTTCTCTAAAATTTGCAATTTGTGTAATTGAAAAAGGAGAAATCAAATCTGTATACGTTATACCTCAGTAATCCTATACAAAACTTCAAAAGGGCATAGAATTGGCCAGCTGCTGTAGTCATTGAGTTCGGCATGACAGTTGGCGCGACACTGCGGTCTTGTAGTATTTTGGTATTCATCATATCTTCCCTTTTCAATGTATAGACAAGAGCTTTATACAACTGGCAAAATGAAGAAGGAACGCGCTTTTCATGGGGGTCGAAATCAGCACTCGCAAAATGCGAGTGGTTTTTGGAAGTTGCGAGTCTAAAAATTACCCTCTAGTAAATGTTTGCGAGTACTCCTCAGGTAGAATTTCGATTGAACAAAAATAAGTGCTGTTTGAGAGTTTTGAACGTATTACGGTTTGTTACGTAACTTTTTCCGCATTAATTTGCTAAATCATTACACTGATTTATACCTCGAAGGGAACTGTGCATCGAAATGTTGGTTACTAACAGTTCTTAATTTTGCTAGTAGAAAAACTTCCTACAGTGTCCGACAAAAAGTTTAATACGAGCTTACGTAACTGGTTAAGAACACCTAAACAATAAGAAGAAATTGCAGAATAAGAAATGGTCAAATGCATGATACAAAAAGATGTTTAGAACTAGAATCATAGACGGCTAGCCAATTTGATTAATCTACCTTCCTAATTGACTACATGTACATTTACTGGAAGTAATTAAAGTAAAGATTCGGTGCGGCGCGACTCTACCACGACGTTTTGAAAATAATTTCTATTTAAATAGCAATTATATATGCAAGACTTGCTCTGCCGCGCTATTCGACTGTAGGGTAACTTGGTTTGTGCAAAGTTGTCAAACTCAATGCGTACATTAGCACTGATCATTGAATGAATGAATTTCAAAACCATAGACATAGCACGTCGTAACTTCGCTATTCTACGAGCCGTCTTCGCTAATTAAGTACAACTTTTCAAATCATTATAAATAATTGAACCAGTACCAAGACAGAAGTCTAGACACTATTTTTATGGGTTCAAAGTTTGATCTCTTCTAGTAATTGTATGCCTCATGAAAAAAAGAGAAGGGATTAGCTCCACTCACATTTCACTAAAGGCGTCGTTTAACTGAAACTTAACAGTTTTTGTTGTTATTGTTTTTGGTTATTGTTAGGCTTTAATTTCACTTTTAAGGAAAGATTTGTGACCGGAATCATCTGGTATACAGGAAAACAGACAAGAAAAGCGAGAAGATAAAGTCAAGTAACATCTGTTGATGATTGGGTTGGTAGAAGGCCAATCTCACTGAGTAATGACGGGTCAAGCCCAAGCGAATCACACTAACTCATCCGAAACCGAATAAAAAGCAAAGTTTCCAATCTTGGCAGTTAGTCACAGCTGTGTCAACAAAAAGTTTTCGCTTTTATTTCCATGTTGAAAACTACATAAGACGTCATCTTAAAAGGTAATGAACTAAGAGCGTACACGCTTTTTTATAAGACCCAGTGAATTTTTCCAAGGCTCATTCTTAATTTTTTGGCGATTTGAGCCTCAAGACTTAGCTAAGGTATTGGAAAACAAATTATAAGGATTAACTTCGGGGCAAGTATATATACGTGTACTGCGAATAATTTGAAGCAATGACTGATTGAAAGAGAGAAACTGCAAATCATTTCTGTATTGCTAAAAGTTAAATGTCGAAGCACGGTAAAGTTTCAAAATAGTTATCAAGCCCCGAGCCTCAGCTTGTTCTTAACTTATTCTTAAATTTTGGCCAATCTGAACCTCGTTGTTCTTATGAAGGACCAAGGGCCAAAGACGCTGCTAAATGCTTATAGTAATGGCTGCAGTTTTTCTCAACCCTTTTTTCTCCTTTAACTATGTAAATAAAAAACCAAGAGAAATACCGAGTTCGCAAAAAAGGGAAAATTCTACTAGCACTAACAGAAAAATAAAGATAAATAAATAAATTAAATAATTAATTAAAGTGAGGCTGAAAATTTATACTTTTAAAAGAAACTTGATTCTTTTTTCAACTTGTAAAAGTCCTGTATATCGTATTTCTCGTGCTTCAATATTGTGACCGGAGTATGATCCGAAATTTTTGCTAAAAAGCAGAACTAGCGATTGTTCATGCAACACTACACACTTTCTTTTTATAAGAATAATTTAATAAAAACAACAAGACTTGAATTAGCCAAGACCTATAACTCTTAACAGATAAGAATATATACACTTTTTATTAAGAACACACTTAATAAGAACAGTAAGGCTCAAATCTCCCGAAAAATAAATACAAATTAAGAACAATTTGAGGATGAAATGAAAATTTTAACAAAGATTAAATATTGCCAAAAACTAAAAAGGAACAACTTCGTACTGTAACCTGACACAGTACATGTAATACCATTAAAATGACGTGTCTTGCTGTACACACGTTCTTGAGCTAAAAACTGGGCATACATAAACACTGGAAGGCCCTCGAAGTCGATTTTCAACCATAAAATAACTTGTTGCAGTTAAGAACAAAATAATAACATTTTGAGTCTCAAAATTGAGCTTGAAGATTTTACTGGTTAACTGAGGCGGAACTCGGGCTCGAAACTAAGATAATTTTTTTAACTTTACTAAGCTTCGAACTTTAATGATACAAGTGAACCGTTCAAAAAATGGTTCGCTGTTTTTCAAGATCTCCTTTAATCAGTCACAGTTTCAAAATTATATGCTGTATATATACGTATAATTGCGGCTGAAGTTAGTTCCTCACTGAATTTGTCCATGCAGATAGGCGGTTACTGATTACGTTTGAGTGAATCGCCAAAAAAAAGTCCATCGTCGGAACATTTAACTTTTGTACAAAAACATGCTATTTGCAATTTCCCCCTTCAGTTTTTGACTTTTCGAGAGCATTACTATACTGTGTGACCGACAGAAAGTTTGAGTGATCTGTATGTAAATAGGGGGCTTTGCTTATAAAGCTGAATGCACAACGGACGAAATTAACTTTCAATTTCAAAAGTTTATTTGTTTTATTCGTTGTTGCTAATTTATGGTGGTTTTGAGAGATTTCGCGTTTATTAAGCGAGAGTTCAACCTATTCACTCGACTTTATTATAAGCCAATTAACCTACATTTTATTTTTTAGACATGTTGTGAGTTAGTAGATAAACTTCTCTTCACCCACCCTTTTTCTTTGTCTGTCTACCAAGAAATGGCAGACAATGAGTAGACCGTAGCCGCAGGTGATGCGTTAAATGTCTAATCAATACTTGACACTTAATTCTAAAGTATTTAACTTCTATAATTCAAAGAATAAGTTGTTTTGTATTTCGGCAATGGTTTCAAATTATAATATATAACAAGTTTCTTGTTTTCGATGCACACAGTTTGAGTTCTGACCGCATCGTCCGGAGTGCCCCGAGCTTGTGGAAAACGTGTAAGTATGTTTAAGAACTCTTTTTCGATTCATACAACCTTGCACAAATTCAAATCTTCTTGCCATAAACCATCTTAAAAAAGCTTTTACTAGCAGCAGTGAGACCTCAGCAAACCCGACAGCCAATTAGAATTGTTGTGTAGCTAGTCGTTCGATCTTCCAGTGTGGGCTAACGTAAAAATGCACAAGAGTCTGTTATTTCGATTTGAAACCTCTAACACAATTTTCATTGAACGTATTTTTACTGTATATTACTGTGCGAAACACCAATTGGTTGTATAAATAAGGAAATAAATTTAACCATCATAACTTGAGCCTCATGCAATGCAGCTATTCAGTTTTCTTAATTTATTTTCGGCAATATAGTCTTTATTCATGATCAAGGTTGTAAACTAAGTATACCAACAAGAAACTTTGCTCATAATCTAACTATAACAGAACATATCCAAATTAACCGAAAGTCTACCTTCACGCGTATAAAAAGCAAACACTTACTATAGAACGTTAGGCAGAATACAATGCCAGAACCACTTTGTCATTTTGAAATTACAACTGCATTTTTTGGCAAGATTTTTGAGCGAGCTATGTTTGCTTTCTACCATACAAAAAAGACAAAATAACTTGTCGAAGCCAAGTTTACGCAAACAACTTGTTCGGTTGCCCACATTTTCGTCTGATCGCAGGAGAGTAAACATCAATTTTTAACCAGCTCATCTCCCACGTGTGAAGGCTATTTGACACTGTCTTGGGAAAGAGGAATAATTGATAACATTGTCTTAACTACCAGCTCGAAACATGTCACGGATTACGAGTAACATTGGCCATGTTTCACGATTATCAGGAAATTATTTTCGACATTCACGGGGCACGGTAACAAGGTGGCGCACGAATCACGGTCTTTTAATTTTCTCGGTCACAAAGATTTAAAAAGGGCATTCACGGCTTCACGAGAAAACCCCTTACCGGAAGCATTAAAGCATAAATACAACAAACAGGAGTCAACAAATTAAACTTTTATAGTGGTTGACATCTACTGGGATCACACGATCAACTACCGCGAAATGAAGGAGAATAGGTGACAAATTATAAAAATGTCTAAACTTCAAGGCCAATTTTCATCGTTAAAACGGCGGAGCCCGCATGGGCCTGCCGAGCTTTTTTTAAAGTCCAATTAATAATCTAAGTTCTCTGCAAAAAAGTAAACCAAAACACTGATTCCTAAATGTCAAAATCGGACGAATGGTTTCCCGACGCGTCCGAACGCGTGTTCTTAACAACCACTTTCAATACATCAAGATTTCGATCAACTAGTTTCAATACAAATCGGTCGGAGACGACGACCCTTTTTAACAGACCGAGATAAAGCTTTCCGCCATTGCTTCTGCTGAGGAGGCATTATTATTGGTCGAATAGTATCACGTCATTCGTGTCCAACACCGCCTGGTATCGCGAGAAGCCAATAAAAGTTTCGCGAAAATCGAAAGTTAATATCGGTTGTTAAATAGCGGGAAAAATGACTTTTAGATTTTTCATCATTTTAGTTTCTCGTGAAGCGTTCATAAAATTAAAACTGGTTTAAAGACTTCTAGGTATTAAAGATCCTTATAAAGAATTATTGATTCCGTAACGAATTTTGAACTCCGGTCGCCATGCAGAACAAATTCCTCTAAACGTGCTCTGAGAACGTCGACCGGTATCGATGAATGACTGATTATCTCGATGATAACTATGTTGAGGAGACATCGTAATTCTCTACAATAAAAATTAAAAAATCTGACTTAAAGTTTAATGATTTTTAGGAACCTAATTATTTTTTTACAGGAATTTTGTCTAGTTTTCAGGTTCGGGTTTGTTTGAGCTAAACTAAAATTGTTTAATCAACTTTTGTTCAAATTGATATCAAGGAGGGAAAATTCTCTGCTCTTAGTCATTTCCTGTTCTGGTATTGATAAGTTTCTTTTTCCTCGCCAACGAGGCTGGAACTATGTCAAAGAGACGTCGTAGATCTCTCTTTACAGCTAATAAACGCTGAAAAAAATCAAATTTAAACGGTTTAAAGAACCAACTTTTCTTTGCAGGAATTCTGTTTGTATTTATAATTTTCAGGTTCGGTACTGCCGGTGACTAAAGTTTTTTAATCAATTTGATATTGAGGAGGGGAAAATCCCTGCTCTTCATCATTTCCTGTTTTTGTATTGACAACTTTCTTTTTTCTCTTGACGAGGCTGTGTTGCACAACTTGCAGCAATTTCCGGTTGAAAAAAAGAAACCTGTGCACTTTTCTTCACCCACCCCTCCCTCCGTGGGACCAAGCGTTCGACTGAAAATCTGACAAATGAAAAATGAATATGACAATAAGGACCCTGTGGCTAGGCCGGTTAGCCGTACAATTCTCTTTTTCTAAGCTATACGATTACGAAGCTCGGTACAGCAGGAGGTATCGCCGATCGGTTCTTCTTAATTAGTCATATTGCCTGTTTTGGAACTGATCCGTCACAAAAGCGTGGCAAAAGTCCCCGTAATAAATCACACCCTTGAAACTTTCCGCTTGTGAATGATTTATTTCCGTATTGGAGCAGATATAAATAGAACAGACTGGGTACAAGTTGATGCGATCAAGAGCAATAATTCCGGTTAAGTGCAGAAGCGGCTTTGGGGAAAACATATACGAGGTTTACTTGATTTATTTGTAAGTATAGACAGTTTGAAACAACTTAAATCAACAAGAAACTTTCGGGGTTCAAAGTAAGGTTGTTGAAAGAAATAGACAAGTTTCGTGTACCAAAAGAGAGATTATGATATCTGGCTTTGCATCGTAATTGTTTTAGTGATTGTTGTGAAATACGACACAGTTTCAATTTTGTGCGCATTCATCGCCGTTGTTGTTAAAGTCACTGAAATCTCCTCATTTCATTCAAATCCCATGTTTTCACGTGCCTTGATTGCTTTGATTTCCTTGATAAAAGTACACCTCTTATTGAGAAGAAAAGTGGCAAGTTCTTGTACGTTCTCTCTTGTTTTGAAACATTTATATTGATATGCACTTTGTTTAAAGATCAGTTTGGCTCATGACAAGATCAATTCAATTCATTGCGTAAAGCAAATGTACCATTTACTACAAAAGCAAACACGCATGCTTTTTAATAGCACGACGAGGTCCAAATTGGGCAAAATTATAAAGACAACGAACGTAATTAACTCAACAACAGCTCGGGCTATAACTTACCAATACAACTAGACAAGACAAAAAAGAAATAAGATATTTTTCATTTATTTATGTTCTATGAAACCAGCTTCTGAATGTTTAACAATAATGTATCTATCGATAGGGTGTTATTAATCTTATGCGTGTCTGAGCAAGGGAAATAGAATAGAGTTCCTAACCGTTTATGGAAATGTACGGTGGCCCACAAGTGTCACGGCACAACACAACAAACCCACGGCACAACCACCGAATCCACGGTACAACCACCGAACCCACGGCACAACCACCGAACCCACGGCACAACCACCGAATCCACGGCACAACCACCGAATCCACGGCACAACCACCGAATCCACGGCACAACACAATTCTTTATAAAAATCCAGTGAGCAGCACAAGATTCAGAAACAGCTTGAATTGTTTCCACTTCCGCCGTGAATATTCACTTTCGCCGCAAGAATTCGTTGTGTTGTGCCGTGGGTTCGGTGGTTGTACCGTGGGTTCGGTGGTTGTGCCGTGGGTTCGGTGGTTGTACCGTGGGTTCGGTGGTTGTACCGTGGGTTCGGTGGTTGTACCGTGGGTTCGGTGGTTGTGCCGTGGGTTCGGTGGTTGTGCCGTGGATTCGGTGGTTGTACCGTGGGTTCGGTGGTT
>JAOBAT010128175.1:1210-12694 GCA_026413305.1 Hydrozoanthus tunicans
ATGATTGGTGTTATTCATTCTAAAGTTTGAACCAGTTGATGAAACCATTCATTTTGCTTTTCACTTGAAGGTTAGATACTCATTCTAACTTTTATTATTTTGAGCAATAGTTGATGAAACACTTTCTAATGTGCATTCATTTTGCTTGTCTTCAAGATTAGAAATGATTGGTGTTATTCATTCTAAAGTTTGAACCAGTTGATGAAACCATTCATTTTGCTTTTCACTTGAAGGTTAGATGCTCATTCTAACTTTTATTATTTTGAGCAACAGTTGATGAAACACTTTCTAGTGAGCATTCATTTTGCTTGTCTTCAAGAGTAGAAATGGTCGACGCTGTTCAGCTAACACAGATGCGTACAAAGGAGAGCTAGAACCGATCCAAGCTTACCGTTTGCAAATAATGGACACTTCACTGCCAGCCATTTATCACAAAAACCTGCACCGTGACCTTTATCAGAAGCCAAAAACGTTCCATCCAGTTTGAAGGTTGATGTGAAGTATACAGCAAACACGTCAACCTCTACAAAATGCAGAATAGGCGAATATTGTGGTTTACACTTGCCAGCCTTGTTAATATTAATCAAACTTCAACAATGAGAGGTCCTGAAATCAACCAAAATTCGATAGAGTATCACAAAGTGAATAATCAATCAAAATTTTACCTCGATGCACAGAGTACTTTGAGAGAAACGATGTGAAATGTAAGGCTGGAGGGAAAGAGTTGCCTCAACTCCACTTACAATTACTGTAAATTTTGGAGTTTTAAAGGCTCATTTCTCCGAAAGTATTCAATGTCATCAAGCTAAAACTTTGAATAATTACTAAGGGAAGTCGCACATATCGATTTGCTCCACGAGAAACATCAATCTGACGTTTGGGGGGGGGGGTGTTCTTGTGCCTGATGTTTCTTCTGTATCAAAACACGGAAAAATCGATAGTTTGCTAATGATATCAAATAGACTTTAAAAAAATGATTTATTCTTTCACAACTTTGCGCATTTACTACGTGTTTGGTTAAAACATTTTTCTTTAGGCCAGTAGAGAATGAAACTATTAGAATACCGACCATAATACGCGATCTTTTGAGACATTTATTCTCATGTTATCAACTTTTATAATATTAAGCATGAAACAAAAGTAACGAACCTAAATTGCCATCCTCGGAGACTCAGGATCAGGGTCAATTAACACTGTTTTAAAGATGTTACTTGAGATGTCCCGTGACACATCTATTGAGTTAGAATTGATGTCTTTTACATCGGTTTATCAGATATAAATATCGATAATCATGGCTGACGTTTCCAGGGGGGGGGGTCGCATTTTTAGGGTCTAAAATCTCTAAGCTATTGGACTGCTTGCAGTCCCTTGTTTTAGCAAACGTGCGTATTGATAAGAAGTTTTAAAAGACGTCCTTTGGCGAACGTCCTCAGTAATACGCGAGCGCCTTTTATTAACTGCATCACACGTTCACGACATCACGAGAGGACTAAGCGCCGACCCGCTAGCTGCCCAGCGAAAAATTTCAGTTTTCATATGGTATTTTTTAGAGTAATTTTAAAACCGAGAGGTGTTTTTGGGGTGGAAAATTTTTTCCCTTGGTAATTTTTTAGGGTATTTGGGGACTTTTCTGACGGTCATCCCTACCCTTTTGACCCGGGAGCACCCACCCCGGGCTCTGCTCTTGTAAAGACCGTCCCGTTTGGCTGAGGTACGTACTTACTTGGAATGATGCGGTATTTGCATCTTATAGGCAACGGCGATCCTGAATGAACTTGACTGCAATCTAGCTGCACAACGGAGAGTGTAGAATCTAAACAAGACAGTCCAAAGGAATCAAATGTTGAAAAAGCAGAAATAATATAATAAGACCTTGCTAGCTGCGCATTCCTTAACATATTGTACAAAACGACAACGCTCAATTATAACGCTTCATTCAACTTCAGTAAACTTCAAAGTTGCTCTTAGCGTTTTTTCCTAAACTGATGGAAAGTCTGTAATGACTAATTTGAGTATATACACACGCTTTTGTTTTTTAACTGAACAATGTCATAAGAACATCGATGCTTAAATTGACAAGATTTTAACAACAATGGGAAGGGAGGTTCGGGCTCGATAGCTATTTTTCTTAACTTTACGGAGCTTTGATTTTTAACTTTAAATGTACAATACAGAATGAATAAAGAGTGGTTGGTAGTAAATTATTGCCTCATAAAATACGCGGTACCCGTATACTTGCCGTATATAATTCGTTTTCTAAAATACATTCACGTATTGCAAACTTTAAGCTTAAGCTTTTATTCAATCTGAACCACACTATAAAAACAAATTGAAGCTCAAATAGCCGAAAAACTAAGAACAATGAGCCTCGGCCAAATTTATAGCATGCAAAGCGGCTGTTTTTTAGGGGAGGGGCAAAGGATCAAACCAGCAGGACGCCATGGTACAAAACGCGAGGGTAAAAGGAAAACCCTGGCTTTAATTTTCGTCGCTCGTGCGTTCAAGTCTCCATTGCAAGTCCACTAAAAACAGCCGCTATACGAAGGCTACCAAATTTACTTGTTCTTAAATTTAAAAAAAGGATTTATAGAATCCCAGATGAGTGAAAAAGCGAAAATCCAACGGACTGTTACAGTACAACACAAAAAAACAAACAATACCAAGCTATACACATGGCTTCCAATCAGGGCCCGGTCGTACGAAGCTTGGATAAGCTATCCGTTGGATAATAGCTAATGGTCGTCACTAATAAATCAAAGATTGTTTGACTCTTCGTTGATTTCTCTATCTCTGGTTGTTGAGTGAGTGGAAGACTCCTAAAGTAATGGTTTGAATAGTGTCAAATAACTTTCATTATAGTTTAGAGGTCTACTCTGGGTCCTTATTGCGACTTAAGGCGATTTAAGGTGATGTAAGGCAATTTAAGAAAAAATGGAGTGAAAAATGAATTTTAAGGCGACTTAAGGCGATTTAATGAAAAATTGGGTGAAAAATGACTGGGACTTAGAGCGATTTAAGGCGACTTAAGACCCGGATTAGGCCTTTTTACTACATAAAACAGAAAGCACTTGTCCGGCTTCGTGTGACCGGGCCCAGAGCTTTTCAGTACCTATTTACAAAGTAACTTCTATACACGGCTAACAAAAATTATTCTTCCAGTGTTTTCTCTCTCTTTTTCGACAAAAATCTTTTAAGTTCTCAGGTAAAAGATCAAGATTTGGCCACTGAATCTCATCAAGACCGTTATCGACAAACCTGCTTACGAATTGCTTGTTCGTGAAATGAAGCTCTTTTATTACAAGCTGTTTTAATAAAAACAAAAAAACCCAAATAGCAAATAGCTTCAAGAAAAACCTAAAGGAGTCATTGCTGAAATTTCAATAGTTTCCTATGTATAAAAAGGTATCTATTTTGTAGCATATAAACTTAAACGCCACGTTTTTATTGTAAAACGTAATTTTACCGTTAATCTTGCAAGATAATGATCTCGCAACTTTGTCCAAAACTGGTGACCCAAACGTTAGAAAGTGAAATTGCACACTCGATCTGCTCATCTGGTTCCCTAGGCACGCGTGTGCCAAACACAGGGACACCAGGGTAGTGAAAACAAGGCGTGCTGAAGTCATGTCGCATGTACGTTCTGCAAGATAGAAACACAACAATCCAATTAATAACAACAATAATAATGATAAAATGACAAAACTTTTGGAGCATTATAGAAGCTCATTGCTTTTACAATGAAGTTGAACAACGAAATGCAAATGTATATAAATGTGTGGTTACATCTAGTTGGAAATCTACTTTAAAAGTGGCCTAAATAAGCATTATTAATAAGCTTTTTGGAAGAGAAAGTGAAGTGAAGATTAGATTTAAATGATAAAAGAGAGTTACAACTTATTAAATGGTAGGGGAGGGAGTTCCACAGTTTGGGACGCACAAGCAGAGAAGCTCTATATCCTCGTAGGTTATAGATTTAGACACTGGAGAAGATAACAATTTCTAACTTGCGGATCGGAGTGAGCGTACTAATTTGTATCGTTGAAAAGTCTGGAGATGTAGTCAGGCGCCTTGTAAGTGGTGAGAGAGATTTTGTACTGGATTCTAGAAGAGATCGGGAGCCAACTTGAAGTTGACGAAGGACAGGATTTATTTGTTCGATTTTTTTGGTTTTAGCGACAAGTCTAGCAGCAGTGTTCTGCATATATACGTTGAACTTAAATACAGGAAAGAATATTTCGAAAACAGTTAACAGTAATTAGCGTATAGCAATATCTAAATACTTACGAAAGTTCTGATTCTTCCTTGAAATTAGAAAGACGATTGACACTGAACGCAGAATACGTGTTTTTGTACCGCTCTAGCCAAGAGATTATTATAAATACTGGCGAAAGTAATATGGTGAAATAACAGAAGACCTTTTACACTCAATTAAAAATGCTAATAAGTTTAAGAGTTAAAAATAAATGGATCGAAACTAAAAAATATTAGTTACTTAAACTGGCCTCAGGTTTCAGATTCAAAAGGTGTTTCGTTTCCGCTTTGAAAAACCTTTGTTAGACACTAAATTTCACCGACAGCGTGTTTAAATCAATATTCTTCTGGGTAATTTTATTTACGTAGACTGTTTTATCTTTAATAAATGAATATTTTTATAAATGGTGGTTATATCTACTTGTTTAACTTTTCGTGTACAGAAATAGTTGTTAGACTCGACGCATGAGAAGTCGGACTTTGGAATCGACAGATTTATCAGTTGAGTAGACCTTTACTGTTGTCTTCCACTGCACTCCACCCCCCTCGGGGGCAATCCAGTTTTTAGTGGGGATGGGGGTGTGCCGCTTGGCTTGCGAAAGTTTTACCCTTTGCAAGACTAAATTTTGCAAGTCTTGTGACCGTATACCAGAGTAAAAGCGCTCAATTGTTCTTGATTTCAATCTTTTGTGAGCGATCCCGTTGAAGAAGCTCCCGGGAGGGGGGGGGACTGCCACAGTGCCGTCAAAGCCACCACAGTCTAATATAGAATGCGCGAAAATTGGCCTCCTTTCGTTTTTTTGCTTTCGCCCCGATTGTAATTTCGCGACCGCATGACCAAAAATAGAAAATCTCGCCAAAACCTAACGGGCCAGCTCTAATATGATGGGAAAAAGACCAACAAGAAATTAATTTTCCTACCAAATTTGAAACCAAGTAAAAGTAAAAGCTGAGTAGTTACGCCGAAAAAAACCAAATGAGCCCCTTCAAATTGCTTTGAATGTCTCAAACATTCGCCGGTCTTTCAAGCACTCCCTTTCTAACATGTTTTTTGTTATACAAGCTAATTATAAAGATATTTAGATTCGAGTTTCGGCTTTAATCTTATTGTTACTAATCAAGATATAACGGAAATGATGCACAATAAAAAAAATTTAATAAAACACCTAGCAGAAGCAGAATCTAAATACTCGAGAGTATTATTGGCTTTCAAAAAGATACTAGGTTACTAACAGGTAAAATTCGCATTGAAAATTGCTGAGATTTTGGTTTTGGTTTCGATATTTCCATATTTATAGGAAAACGCCTTATGCCTGTGTCCGTATGATATAAAGGAACAGATATCTGAGATATATATACATATATCGCCAAAATTCCATCACATGATAACTTGGACTCCGATAATGCATATGTGTCTTAACAACGGTTCGATTTTTTTAGTTTAACACAAAACATATTCGAACGCTATTTTCGTGATCATCACCTGTGCAGCATTACAGACTACGAGTCTGGTTCAGTACACGCAAGTGCAGTACAGTGTAGTAAATTAAATGAGACACTGGTCATGCGCTGGGAGACGCTCCACAACACTTTTTACTCGGGCTACCTGTGGTAGGCTTTTTTTTATCATATTCTAATGAATGTTGAGCTCGCGAAGACATGTCAGAAAATTAATGCAAAAAAATAGTTTTCTTCATAATATATGGAGCTTTTTGTTCAACTCGCCCCAGTCTCCCTTAGGAAATGAGGAAAAACAGTACATGTTTTGCCGGTTTTCCTCGAATTTCTCCTAAACAAGCAACAGGACTCTTTGTAGAGAAAAAATAGGGAAAATCTGAGTGTTGAAAATGCGTGAAAAAAGTATGAAAATCATGGACGAGGGTATACTGTTTCTTTAGGTACAGGAACCATATCAACAACAAAAGCGCATGAAAATTCCTCCTTATCAAAAATGTTTTTGCTAAAAATCACAAGAAAATTATTAAATTTTTCTAGTCCAGAAGAACTCTTTACGTTTTCTTCCTTTACTTTTCTTATGTTCCTTGTTGTTTTCTTGGTTGGCAACATGTGGAAACTATAGTTTTAACTTCAAGCTTGCAATAAAAGAAAATTAGCCCTGCTGGAGGGGGTATTTGTGTCAATCATATCTCAAATGTAACATGGGCACCCCCCATTTTTATTCCATTTTTGTTGAGTTTACATATAATCATTGACAAATGGCGAAAGTTTGACAAAAATCTAAGTGTAGGTTCTATTTCAATGGAATGACCTTAACCCTTTCAGCCCTAAGGCATTTGTCAACATCTAAATTCTCTTTACAGTAAACAAAAGAAAACAAGCTAGTTAGTACTGAGAATATGAAATTTGATCATCCACCAAAAACTCTGGAAGATGAATTAAGAAATTCTCCCAAACTTCTCATAGGAATACTGTGGGCTTAAGTTGGGAGAATTTACAAACTCATCTTTCGGCACTCTTAGGGGTTAAAGGGTTAATTAAAACTTTGTCTCAAGTACCAATCAGATAACAGTCGGCTTACTGAAAATCGCCTATATTCAGTTGGAGCACAGGCGAGAGACGGCGATATGACCCTTTTGCACGATGTGTGAAGTATCACAAGAAATTTCGCATACCGATCTCAGAAAGCGATGCTAAAACGCAAAAGCTGAAATGCCATAACTTGTATCGATATAATGGGTAGGCGAGGATACATGATCCTTTCAGAGGAAGAGTGATGAGGAATCACACGTGATCTGTCTGGGGGAATACCAAAATCCGGGAGGGTGGGCACTTCCTGTATTGGGTGGTAGTTATGAATCTCGTTATTTTAGGGGTTAGAATTGTCAGTCCGGTATTTTTTAGGAGTTGTTACAAAAATCCTGTGTTAAATCAAGAGCCTGGCGTTTTTCGAGGTTTAAAAATGTGAAGCTATTAGACTGCTTGTAGTCTAATGTGCGTACTGAACAAGAAGTAACACAAAAACCTTTGACGAACGTCCTATTACGCGCGCGCCTTTATTATTTATCATAGCGCGACCAACCAGCTAGCTACTCCGCCAGCAGGGAATAACGTTAGTTTTCAATTTCAATTGGTATTTTCTACGGTTACTTTTAAACCGAGAGGTATTTTTTAGGGTGGAAAATTTTTATGCCTTAATTGGTATTTTTTAGGGTATTTTTGGGACTTTTCGGACGGTCATCCCTACCCATTTGACCCTTGAGTAAAGTGAAGCTATCAGAATAAATTAGTTTGTTAGAAAGGCTTTTGAAAAGAAGAAAAATGCCGTTTATTTAGATAAAATAATTTAGTTTTGCTGCTGAAATATAGGAGGTACTTCAAACATCCAAACTACCAAAGTTGTGACGTAAGGGTAAAGAGTAAAGACAAGGGTAAAGATCACAAAACAACATTTATTCCTTGAAATACCAGATCAATGAACCTGAAATTATGCACAATTGATCTGAATTCAATGTGAAATCCGGACTAGAATGCGCCCTGCAGTCTAAGGTTTCGGCCAGCGGAAGGAGTGAATCAAGATGGCGGACAATTAGCGAAATTCAAACTTCTGTTAAAAAAACTGCTTTTGGTCGGATTCAAAGATGTTTTCGGAAAATTTATATTTTCGTTTCATAGAATTCTCCCGAAAAATAGCACTTAAACAACGACAGCGAAACTTTTAAAACAATCCAACTGTGTTCTTTCCCGCGAACAAAGTGAATGTTTTTATGTGAATTAGTTTTACATTCGAAAAAATTGTTCTGAGTTTTTTAACCGAACAACAATTTACATTTACTTAAAATTGCAGCTTTATTACAGAAATGATTGTTGAGAAGTACAATTTGTACTACAACGTACTCAGGTAAGGGAAGCCAGATATGTTTGCATAGCAAAATAATTTAACTTCTTCTATCTCTATTGTATCAAAATACACTTCCAAGACTCACATATATATGCAACGACCTAATTAGAGAGAATTGGTGGCCATGATTTTCCTGCGTTTTCCGTTTTTCTTTGTAGTTTGACGTATTCCCGCAAAGGAAAGCATATTTGACGTGAAGGTATACGTAAGAATGCAGTTCCGTAGCCATCTTGAAACAGACCGTGGCACTTGCCTCGCTAAAAAATTTTGAAAACTGAAGAAAGAGAGAAAAGCGTCGTGCCATTTTACACAAAACAGTCTCGAAAGTAATCCAAATATGCAGCCGAAAATTTCTGTATTCAAGTCTTAGAAGCTATTAAATCGATGCATGCTAGAAAAGTTATGGCTCGTGTGTTTTCTCGCTATTTTTCTTTTCAGCGTTTTTCTCTATAATCGAGTAACTCCGGGTAAAAAACTGTCCTGTACATTTGTAATAAAAATGCATTTTAAGTGATTTTCAGGGTAAATGTTTTGATAAATTTTTCTGAGGAGCATCATACCCCAGACCACTCTAGAATTCGCTTGCGTCTTGGCACACGCACGGCCAAACAGTTTTTTTTACTGCCTCGGCTAATGTTTTGTCCTGGCAACGGGACTGAATGAACTCTTCTCTAACTCAGACTGTCCAACTTCTAGAGGGCTTTAAATTGGATAACATTTTCTGAGAGATACTATTTTAAACGCCGAGGATGCCTTTTGTTAGCCCCCCTAAGGAAATTTTTAAATCTAGAGGCTCAGAAATGCCATTTCTTACATGCGTTCTAACAACAATTTCTGTCAAAAATCTTCGGTAATTTGATCGCAACTTTAGCTGCGTTTTTTTATAACAAACTTTTCTGTTGGCTCACGAAACAATAGATGATAATGAATGACACTAACCCTAAAGAAATAGCAACTCAACTGACTGTCAACGTCAGCTACGACCCACGGGTCCACGCCCGAAAAGTCGGTTTTAATGTTAGTTAATATTTCTTGCAGTTTCTTGAGTTTTTTTGGGATATCAGATTTAAGTAGTCGAAATCAGGATTTTTCCTGTCCCGCGTTCGGTAATTTCAAGCAAAATCGGGATGTTTGGAATGTCTGCTAACGGAAGTTCAGGTTTCGTTCATTGATCAGGTTTCCAGAAAAATCTGAAAGCGTCTCCTATTACTAGAGACCTTAAGCATGAGACGTCGGTGTTACCGCACACGCCATGCAGTCGTGGTGATCTTCACGGAGGTGAAAAGCGTCTTGGCGGCGTCCGTGACGATCACCACGACCGCATGACGTGCGCACGTACGCGTCAACTACTGATATTTGACTTCCGATAAGAAATATCCACGGAGAGCCTCCATGAGTCCCACACACTGTCAAATAGTGAAGCCCAACTGCTTATTAGTGTGACCACGCTCTGGCTTTGGCCCTTTGCTTAGGGTTGGTTTTCGACTTTTCCCGCCACTCAATGCCAACACTCCCTTAGCTCGTGCCCAGGAATGCTTGCGATTCCTTCCCTGACGGCTGTTGAGAGATCCCCTGCTTGCACTCCTTGAGACGCTCCCTGGTTTTGTCAAACGCTCTGCATTAAAAAGGTAATTATGATCACTTTTGGGTCACTGTGGAACATTTTATGGGCTAAAATGGAGCATTTTGGCGGCTAAAATTTATTTTATCCCGCTGAAACATTGAAACGATGAGAATTGTGAGCCGAAAAGTCCTACATTGTTTTCCAACAGCTCTCCAATGTTACAATAATAAAGGAGTTTATGTTCTTGGGCATAAAACCCGACCTCCACACTAAGCCGGCCATTTTCAAAAGTCCCGATTTTCTTGACGTCAGTAAACTTCCGTATTTGATATCTCTGTTAAGCGGCCACTCTCCACTAAGCAGTCACTTTTCAAAGTCCCGAGGGTGACCGCTTTAATAGAGCTTGGACTGTAAATATGTTTTGGTCCCTTCTTGGGGCAGATTTTGAGTCATCTCACTTTCGGCTCGGGCTGAAATGAATCTGAATTGGGCGCAAAACATATTTACAATACAAACAATACAAGTAGGTTTAATGTGAATATACACTTAGCTATGTGTGAGGCGCGGTGTGAACCGGGGTCTGTGAAAACACGTCAGCTAATTTTCAGGTATTCCACAAAATTAAAATGACTATGCACTAATAAATTACTACGAATATATAGACTCTAACTAAGTTACATACAATAAGAAAATTAATATGTATATCTGATATATTAAGAATTACCAGGTCGACTTGGCTGATATATTTCTTGAAGGACTTGACATTATTGATAGCTCGTAATGAATTAAGAATTAGTTCAAACCACAAGTATGCCCGGCTTTGGAATATAAACTCATTGTTTTCTAAAGGCAGATTTACACGGTGAAACTTTTGCCTACAGTTATTGCATGCAACTCGCCTGCAACATATTTTAGCGGCCATTTACACGCATGTAACTTTTGGCCTTGCAACACAAAAAAACGCGTGCAATACTCTCGTGAAAATGGCGGACATCCGTAAATTTGCGCTATTATTTATTATAATAATTGTCTTGCGACGAAAAATACCGTAGACAACACTGATGTAAAATCTATGTGGTTAAAAGAAAGGTTGAAGCGAAGAACAGATCAGGCCGGTTTTTTATAGTTATAGCTAAGACTTGAAGACCAAGATATCTTTGCATGGACACATCAACGCTTGAGCTCGAGGTTGGTCAGAAATTAGAACGAAAATGTACCACAGACCTCACCACTCAGATAATTTTGTTGCAAAAACATCAAAAATGCATACAACTTAAAAACATGTTTCAAGATTCTACAACTTTTTTGAGTTGCATGCAATAGTTTTAGGCATGATTTACGCGAAACAATTTGTGTTGTATGTATGGTGTAAGCGAGTTGCACACAACAGTTGTAAGCAAATTAAAAGTTGTACCGTGTAAATCGGCCTTAATGGTAACATGCACTTTGCTTCCCTTTGTCAAAAGTTTACCTAGACGTAACGGTGGCCGGACTCTGCGCCAGCTCAATGAACGCTAAGCTTAATCTTAGACTGCTTCGATTTGGAAATCAGGATTTAGGTTATGAAATGGGTATTGTTTCGGAACATTAAAGTGTGTTTGGCACAGGATGGAAGCTACTTAACTCAATGCGTGCTAACCAGTTAAGAAATCTGGTGTATAGAAATTTTGCAATAAATAATGTGAAGTTTGACGCTGGGAAATCGGCTGACCTCAAAATGTATTTATTTACTATTTTGGGTGTTGTTAATTTTTTTGTTATTTATTTGTTTCCTAATTAAATTTTTTTTTTTTTTGTGGGGGGGGGGGGG
>JAOBAT010128186.1:0-59253 GCA_026413305.1 Hydrozoanthus tunicans
CTAAGCTGCTCTGCTGCTTCAGGGATAAAGCCAAACGTTGATTATTATAGTCAATGTTATGTTTAAGACTATTTTTCTCATCAATCATTATCTTTCAGAAAAATTGATTCCCCATGAAATACCCGGAGAACGAATTTTCACAAAGCCGCGGCCTGAAAAGGCTAAGCTGCTCTGCTGCTTCAGGGATAAAGCCAAAAGTTGATTATTATAGTCAATGTTATGTTTAAGGCTATTTTTCACATCAATCATTATCTTTAAGAAAAATTGATTCCCCATGAAACACCCGGAGAACGAATTCTCACAGAGCCGCGGCCTGAAAAGGCTAAGCTGCTCTGCTGCTTCAGGGATAAAGCCAAATGTTGATAATTATAGTCACTGTTATGTATAAGACTATTTTTCTCATCAATCATTATCTTTCAGAAAAATTGATTCCCCATGAAAAACCCGGAGAACGAATTCTCACAGAGCCGCAGCCTGAAAAGGCTAAGCTGCTCTGCTGCTTCAGGGATAAAGCCAAACGTTGATTATTATAGTCACTGTTATGTTTAAGACTATTTTTTACATCAATCATTATCTTTCAGAAAAATTGATTCCCCATGAAACACCCGGAGAATGAATTCTCACAGAGCCGCAGCTTGAAAAGGCTAAGCTGCCCTGCTGCTTCAGGGACAAAGCCAAATATAAACTACCATAATCGATGTTTTAGAGTAAAAGATTATTACACGTTAACTCTAACTTTTCTATAATCAAACGACGACTTCTTTAAGAATGAGGCAAAAGTTTGTACCTAAGCTCCATGAAAATGTTTATAATCAAATTTTGTTAGAGCTCTGAAATGTGCAACCCAAAAATCGCTTGCTTCCAAACTTAACTTAGCCGGACAACCACTCTGTACTCAGAAGAATTAAGCAAATACTAGTACAGTAGTTAGAATGGGGCAAATGTATACCGGTGGCGCAGAACTGGGTCTAAAACGGAAATCATGACAATTAACGTCTATATACGCATATGGTTAAAGTGAAGAGGACTTACGTGTCTCGCTTACAGTTTCACTTTCAAGAAAAAAACTTAAAACAATTCTGACATAGGTGTACCCTAAACATGCCTAGCCTTCTCTGGCAGTCTGCTCTCTTCCCTCTCGGGAAAACCGACAGACTGATTTGACTTGCTAGTATAGCGACAGATCCCGCTCGCTTCACTTTTAATCGAGGACCCATTTCCAATGTCTGAAAGTTCTTTCAGCTGCGTTCTAGTGGTTTTACAGGACTTGTTGAGGTTGTAGCAGTTTAACGGCTTCAAGACTCGTCTCTTCTGGTGATGGTGGCGGCGTTTCGCAATTTTGGCGGGATCTCGCTTTTTCCCGCCATTTAATACATAGATAGGAAATGAATTCACTGATTGATCACTTTATATATCACTTTAAGGGTTTTACCTTGTACGGCTTTTAACTGAAGAGTTAAACGACAACTTCATCCTTATATCTTCCAATCCGACTCCGAATAGATTAACCTTCGGTGCCATACAATCAACAAGGTTGTAGATTTTACTTTGTAAAATGCTACTGTGTTACTTGGTCTTAACGACTATCCATTTAAAAAGATTACCGTTAATTATTTTTTTTAGTTTTCGGATGCGAAGCTTCGAACACTTGGTTGAGACGAAGAGGCCGTATAGAGCACCAGCCAGATACCGTCATTCTCTTCGCCGCTTTTAAAACCTCGCGGTATGATCATCTTCCACTGAATTACGCATTATCTGGTCTGCTTTATGACATGTGTGACAACAACACACTATTAAGTATACATTGATGACAGATTTCACCATCACGAAAACAACCGCAAACACGTCTCGCCGCATTTGTATTCTGTAAGTGATTAAACTACGGGACACAACAAGAAGAAATGTAAGACAACCAAGAAGAAAAGAACAAGTAAACAACAGTAACAATAAAGAGAAATGTTGATAAAACCTTTCGAAAGATAGTCTACATTTCTAGTCAGCTACAAAATTACTTACCTTAGGATTGTTTCAAGACACTCGAGGTGGTATTCAATCAATGCAGCAGGTTGTTCAAGATTAAAATGCAAAGCATTGAACTTATCTAAGCTTCTTCCTTCGCTCCAGTGGCTTAGATATCTATAGACTCGTTGGAATGCCAAACTTTTGAAAGCGCGGTCATCAATATGCAGTTTAACGGCAGGACTAACTGCAATGTCAACATAAAGTACCAAACTTTACACAACGTAAAATTCATCAGCTTTTCAATTAATATTGACTAACTTAACAAGTCACACTTTGTTTCCTGACAAAGCTCGCTCCATTCGAATCAACATTAAGGGAATAAAACAGCATCGCGCGTGTCGAAAGCCTCGTTTACTCTCAACCTTTCCCTCGTGCCCACAAACGTCATAGCCATTTTCTAAACAATTGTTGTATAGATACACAGGTGATGCTGTTTTATCCCTTTAGGCGAATAACAATAGAGAGATAAACTTTCTTGTGCTCCTTACGTCATGACTATTTTCTATTCACTTACATAAAATCGATTTGTAACCTAACATAGCGCGCATTGTATCAAGATTATTATGTAATGTGTAATCATAATATGATCATCAGAAGTTAAACAGAGTATAACGAAAGTGGATTGAGGAGTGACTTTTGTTTTCGACCCGGTGAGTATATTGATAAAATACAGCCAAATGAATAAATAACCAACACAAAAACCAATTAAAAGCTGTTAGACAAAGCAGGGCCAACTACGTTAAAGACCAATAGAGAAAACAGCAGTCTTCAAATTGAATTGCAAAAGATACAACACGTATAACTTTCGCTCCGTATCGGATTTTGAAGTCGCTGCATCTGTTTGTCTTTGTGGAAAATTAATCAACGAAGGAAGATCTGGTTTATAGATTTATATGCAGGAAGGGAACGTCTACCTCTAGGAAAAATGTAGAGTTGACCAGCACATCACAAGGAACAAGGCCAGAGGTTGAACAACGGAAAAAGATTATTATATCATCTCATAGTCTTACGTAAACTGAAGGTTTCGCTCGTAACCTACAAACATATTTTAAGTAAGCATTTCGTAAGCTGATAAACAGACATGTTATTGCCGTCTTTAACCTGACATCATAGCGGCCATGTTGGTGTCATGGAACAAAGAATTCTTCTTTTTTGTACATGTAGGACAACAACATGGGCGCTTCGTCTTTTGTCGTTTGCATCTCAAGGGAGTACGTGAAAACCAAAATTTACCTGGGATTTTCTTTTTGCTGGCTTGTTGACGCTCTTGATGCTGTTTTAACAACAATAACGTTTGAGTCGGCTCTTGACACTGGATTGTGGGTAGAAATCGACTCAGCGACGTGTTAATGCCAGCCGTTGCATTGGAGGGCGTTCCTTGTTTCTGCTATCAGAAAACATACAAGCAATATCTAATGGCGTACAGTTTCTCAGGCTGAAGCTTAACTTATAATTTTTAGCTACTCAGCTACTGAGCAAGCTGGATGGGTCGAAAGAAACCTTGACATATAGGAAAAAAAATTTAACGCTTATCCTGTTTCAGTTGCGATTGATAGTGGCAGAACATGTACTGAGCGTTTAAGTATAAGAGTTTAAGTTTAACTTTACCAGCAAGGCAAATGATCTACAGAATTTTCCTTTCTAGACAAAAGGAAGACTTGCAAGAAAAAAAAACTTTTATCAATTGAATCACAGAGTATGACCAAACTCACTCATGAGGAGCTTAATTTACAACAAATGTAAGAATAAAGCTTACTGACCTTGAAACACTTTAAACCAAAGTTTGTTGCCTTCTTGGTATTTTGAGGAATGACATTTTCTGTAGTTTTTTCGATATCGTTATCCGAAACAGACGCGACGCAATTAGTTGCGTCCGCCAGTTTGTTTCAGCGTCATTATTTACTGTTTCAGAGGTAAATTTTGTCTCGCATTTACTATTTCTAAACCAATCAAATCGCGCATAGCCAAGCTGGTATGCTAAATGCTAATGACCGCTACTGACGGTTTTTTAACTTTTGTTAATACTACTGTATTGTTGATATGCTTGTGCAAAATGGCAATTGCTTAATGTGAAATTACTCGAGTGGGGTAAAAACTGTACTATTTCTTGTAATATGCTATATACACTTTCTTTTATGATGTGATATGTTGTGGCTCAATTTTGTCCTTGGTTTGAATATCGCATTCTCTTTTTTCAAATTCATTATCATGCGTTGTATTATACGAAATACTTATTCTTTGACTGCAAAAAGAGTTAATTTAGTGCAAAAAGAGTTAAAATTCAGTCCATTTTACTCTTCGACATAACTTCGACTACATTACGACTACGACTTCGACTTGGAATACGAACAGACAGCAAACTAAAATGAAATATGTTAAAGCGACGTTCTGTTTATACCTCATCTCCGTTTGCCGTTCCAGGAGAAGAATAATTGGATTTGACTGCCATCTCAATGACATACAAGTCACAAGTTCGCTTGCGCCACAACAGTCCGTTTTCATCTTTTAGGGTTCCAAGGATGAGCAAGTTAAACAGTAGAGTATCAAGACCCTTTCTTACCTAGTGAATAAAAGTTAGTTTTTTTTGTAAGAATATGTTAAAAACAGAATAGTTTTACAAATTAAAGAGCGCAGGCCATCCGTTGTAATAATCTATAGCACGTTTTTTATCCCAAAAAATTGAAGGGGGGGGGGGGTAGTCAAAATGCTCCACCCCCTCATACCTTCTAGGGTAAAGGGCATATCGAGACAGGTGGCTTGAGACAACAAGTTTAAAAAAATAAGCTAAGGTCAGGAGGACAAAATTATTTTTGATATTTGTAAACTTGAGTAGTTTTATAGTCAGAAATGACGGATACTTTTAATTTTGTTTTAATTGAAAAACACAAAGAGGTTTGAGTTTTACCTCTGGAGTACATATCGAGTTCTTGAGTGATCACGGGCAACGTACAATTAAAATGTTCGACCTTTGAAACACATAAAACGTTTCTTTTTTGCATTAGCTTATCTGATGACAGCCGGTTGTGGTAGGAAAACTTTTAAAGGCTTAACGAAGTAAACAGTGTTCACAAGAAAAGTATGGTAAGTTTCCTTACCGATGGAGAGACTTCGAGGTGAAAGATCCGAGAAAGAGGCAAATCTGAGTTCAAAATATACGGTAGTAGTTTCTTTACAACCGCCGACTCGTCAACTGCTGTACCATGGATAGGAACAGTGATGCAGGTCTTCTGTTTTAACTCGGTGGCAACATTTGAGTTTGTCTCAAACTCGGCTAGGCGTTCATGAAGCTTTTGAACAACACGGCTCTTTCCACAGCCTGATCGAGTTGAGCTCACAACTCGGACCGACAACCTATAACAAAAACATACGGCGAACCGTCAAGGAAACGCAAATGTCATTCAACAAGTTTTGGTTCGTTCCTTCCGCAATCATTTTTTTGAACTCATTCAAAACATTTTGAGCATTGGTTACAAAAAAATTTAGTAGCTGGTAGCTGCACATCATCATCTTTTAAAACAAATTAAATGCTACAACACCACTTGTTATTAACTTAAGTTTGATAAGAAAATTCATCTAAAATCAATGTGCTATCATTATTGATTAAGAGTCTCAAAACAAAAAAAGGAAAAAATTGTTGAAACATTTATACTTTTACCAAGTGCTGTAATTATTTTAACCCCATGTTAGTATGAAAAGTATCAGAATACAAAACGGGTACATCATGGAAGAATTAGCCCAATATTGGCAATAACCTAGCAAGGGAGGGGAGGTGTGATTTGTGCGCTTGCACACCCATAGGCGGCGAAGATCCATATTTTTGTTGACAACCTGTTTAAAAGAGAGCATTATCCTCTACGTTTCTTCAAATTTGTTTTGAAAGTGAAAAGTTTGAATGATATCCAGGTTTTAGTTTGGCCAGCTTTATTTACATTTCAGTCTCAGACAACCTTATTTTGTTTTTTTCCGGGGGAGGATGCCCCCCTGGTTCCCCTGAGATTCGCGCCTTCTCGTTCGACCGTACCCCCCCTCCCCCGTCCCCAGCAAAAAATCCTGATAAAGGGCCTGCAAGTGCCATCGAGTGGAGCGTAGTCCTCAACTTGGATAACACCTCAAGAAAACAAACATTCAATTTGTAATAAAAGTTGATTAAATATATGGAGACCTTTGTTGATCCACTTCTGCAGCTGGTACCCACTGAATTTTTTGTTTGCAGAATATTCCCTGCTGAATTCCTACAGACTTGAACTTTTTCTCCAGGTATTTTCTAACATCACCAGGCGAGGGAAGGTCCATGTAGGGATTCACTCTGTACTGTTCCAGGGCTGAAGCTATGTAAGCAAGCTCCTCGTTCTCGCTGCTTGAAATAATGACAAGTCCAAAGTCTGAAGAAGCAGCAAGAAACAAGAAGTTATTGGAACAACCATAATTACTTAACTTTTTTGTGATTTTAATGCCGTTGGCCTAATGTTTGAATTTTTTCTCCAAGTAGTCTAGAAAAGCAAAGACAAATCTGGTATCCCATTTCAGTTTCTTGCTGACGAATTGCAACCTCTTCCCGTTTATCAACAAGACATCTAGATACCAGTTTGAGCGTTTAGACAATACTGTAGAAAACTTCTTACTTATCTATTCTAACACTTGCACTACCTAACTTCCAAACATATCACGTTGCGAAACAGCTGTATTAACATAACCTCAAATCACAATAGAGACTGTCTTTTCTCTCTGTCTGGTCAGATACCACTCGTTGGCTCGTTGGGGCTGAACTTGCTAACTAAGAATCGCTAAAGGGGAACTGAACCCTAAAATCAACTTTTGTCAAACAAAATCTTTAACTGAACATGAAAACGATATTAAAAAAAAAATCTCGTATCGCGCTGACTTTCCAAAAAATTCGAGTTTAAAGCACGTTACTTGTCGCATTTATCGGCGGCTCGGAAATAGGGTTTAAGCGGATGGAGAGTGATACTATGACGTCAGATATGGGTAAAAATTGGCTCGGACTGAAAAAATTAATCATTGGAGTGAGATATTGTACACCACGTAAGTTGTAACCTTCACTTTTGACTGTTTAAGCGAGCTTATGACAAAAAAAGCAGTTCAAGCGCTCGCTCGCTCCCAATAATCTACGTCACACGTTACCTTTGTTTACAGCTGACAAGTCGATAAGCGCCCATGCTCAATGACCCCAAATTAAACGACCTGAAACACGCACGTACAAGCAAGAATTTCTCGGGAAATGAGCGCGACACGAGAAAAAAAAAACTTTTAGATATGAAGGATTTCATTTAGAAAATGATAATTTTAGAGTTCAGTTTCTCTTTAATCTTTTCTTCGATTTTAGCCTAGGATATTTTAAGATAACACGTTCCATTTGTATGTCAGTAACTGATAAGAAAGTAAACCTTTGTTTCGCTCGTCACCAAACTCTTGCATCAACATCTTCAGGAAGTGCACTGCCTTTTGACTGACGTTGTAGTCTAGGTGATCAGCGTTAATCATACAATACAGCCGGTTTTCACTGTCATCGAGTGCACGTCGCAGAAGCAATTCCACCTATGATATTAATTATCTTAATTACTAATTATTTTGATTATTGGTTCCCTTGTATTTTTAGCTTCTCAGTTATTTAAGGATGTTAATACCTCTAACAGTTTTTCAGACGTAACTGTTTACATAGGTTCAAGGAAATAGGGCAAATTATTAAAGAAAATGCTGTTGCTCTTGCCTAGTAAGTATAGGAGCTATGCAGTGCGGCACAAAGCTCTAAGTTATGCCTTGTTTACTTTTTTACATCTAAATACAAATCCGCTCCTTGTTATCTCAACAGATAAATAGGTTAAGGAGTTAGCTTTACGTCGAAATTAAGAGTTAAACTAACAAAGATCGAAAAAGACAACAGTATACAAAGACAAACAGACTGCAATGTTAGGCATTAAACTAACTTAAACAAGCAACAGAAGACATTTTTTTCTTACTGAGCGAGGTCACCATTTGCTTGGACGCTATGCAAAAGCTTGATTACCTCAAAGAAAATGCAGAGATTTGCAATACGCTTTACACTAACCCTAAAGAAAATGAAAGAACAGTGACTGTGGAGCCCATTCCACGCGTTCGAATAAGTTGGTTCCTTTAAAGTTATTTCAAAGATTGGCGGGTGATTTCAGAGACCTCCGTGCCAAGAATAACCTCGATCTGATACGGCTAGTAAGTGTCTAATAGTGGAGGACGTTTTGGGTAAGTTCCGTCGATGAAAACGACTTCAAAAAAGAAGTATGTTGTACTCTATTTGGACATGTCGTAAGACAGACTTTCCTAAACAAAAAACAACTTTAGTTAGATTGAAATATCCTGGCCAACGCCCTCAGTGTCCCTCTCTGTCCCCTCATTTTCTCTTGACTAACTTCATCTTACCCAACACTTACCTCTTCGCCAGTAGTATCCTTAGTACACATTAGAACTTCGCCAGCATTCGGAAGTGGCTGCCTGCTGTCATGCATGTAAAGGGCCAGCACCACTGACAGGATGTCGTCTGTTGGTGGGAAAAGACATCTATAAAAGCCTTCCCAGTCTCGATTACAGAATATGAACTTAAGTAATATCATTACTAAGTTACATTACTACTGATAGCTTCCTATTTGTTCTAATCTACGAGAAGAAGGGGCCCCTGGTAGAAGCTCACTGCATGGCTCTGAGACACAAGTTTTGTCTCCCTTTGTATTACTTGTTTTGCTTGGGATGAAGAAGAATGCTAGCTGTAACTGGATGTTGCCAAGTAGTAACTTAGCTTGAATTTTTTCTTTTCTTCGACTAACAAGGAAAAAATGTCTCACTTTTTCCTACTTCCCCAAACTCCGAAAAAGCAGAAGTTACATCGCAGTTTACACACAACTGGAAACAAGTTTGTTAATTGTAAGCGTGTCAACACGTCTCCATTTAAACCAACAGAACTGAACTGGAGTTTCTGTATAGATAATGTCTATAACTAAAATAAATAAGTAAAGAAATGTCCAACGCTAATGCTGCTGTAATTGTGTTGTTCAAAGCGTAAACACTCGATCTCTTAATCAAAGTGTTTATATTTTCATCTGTTAAACTAAGCCCTAAATGCTAAAAATGAACTAAAAACTAATTTGACAGCGTTTAAAATAAATTAGCTCACTCCTTCCTTTCCAAAAGGTTGAAAACTAATTTGGTTCCATTGAATATTTGTTGTTTAAAGTTTGTTGAACATAGTGTAACAAATGAAACAGTATTGGAGCTACCTTGTGGAACAATCAACAGGTTTGGTTTACCGCACTTTAAATACTTCGGAAAACGCCGTCTTTCCTTCTTAAGACCTGAAATATCAAAAAACTTGTTTTTATTAAGACTCGGTCCTGTTAAACGCCATGTATAAGCTCATAATCATTTACTTAAACCCGAAACCGCGTTTTAAAAGAAGTAATTACAACACTGACAACCTTTAGGTACAAGCATACGGTTGGATGTTCCAAGCTTTAGCACACCACGTATACCAGAATTTCTTTTCTGACGGTTTAAATCTAAAAAAGAAAAAAAAACGCAGTCAGAAACATTACTTGTAAAATGGTACGTTTGAAAAATATACAAGCATTAGTAAAATGTTCAAGTTCTTTTTCTTCTCGGAGGAAAAAATAAACAAGTATGCAAGTGAAGATCTTTTCTAAGCCATCGTTAGCCACAAGCGGATTCATAACGCGGTAATTCAATGAATACGTTCATTGTTTAAATAACTCAAACAAACTATTGCAGTCTAGA
The DNA here is from genome assembly GCA_026413305.1 of Hydrozoanthus tunicans. Classification (NCBI taxonomy): domain Eukaryota; kingdom Metazoa; phylum Cnidaria; class Anthozoa; order Zoantharia; family Hydrozoanthidae; genus Hydrozoanthus; species Hydrozoanthus tunicans. The sequence continues at coordinate 9,802 of JAOBAT010128186.1, forward strand.
GCAAGAAAACGTAGACACTGTTTTTTGCTTAGTTATTTTGAGACGACTGAAAAATAAAGCCACTGAAGCAACTCAAAGATAAAGCGGCACTGTCATCAGCACCTTACACTAAACTGTAAGTAGAATTAATTTGCAACTTGAACATTATACAAATGCAAAACAACGAATATGAAGAGTAAAACCTTTAGTTGCCAGCTGTGACAAGACAGCACCCAGCTCGTCAAGGCTCAGATAGGCCTCTTTAGCGACTCCTTCCACAGTTTCATGAAACAAGGCCCTTTGGTCAACGGTAGAATTAGCATCGTCTTCCAGGACTTCAAGTTTGTCTTGTTCAAATGTTCTATTAACAAAAAGGATAACATTTTATTTGTTGAACAGAGTCTTTTATAAGAATAAAGGACGATCTGTTCTCTTGAAAAGAAGAAAAGAACTAGCCGTGTGCTTAGATTGTTACCATAACGTTACAAGAACGTTACTTACACGGCCACTTTTTCTTTTTGATAGGTAACCTACAAACATATTTTGAGACATTTTCTATTGAGAGTGATTCATTGTCATGGAAACCGACGAAACGAGGGGGATATATAGCGGCCATATAATGTTCTGTTTGCTTTATAGATATCAATGAATTCCTGCATAAAACAAAATTTCCCTAAATTGCCTTAAGCATTGATAAGTAAGAAAAATGAAACTGTTAAGGAAATCTCCGCCGCGAGAAGTTTTGGAGTCTCAACGCTTAAAACGTCAGCACTCCAAAACTTCACGCGGTGAAAATCTGACATCCTTAATTCAAAGCTAATTTTGCTAAGTCTTAATTAAGTAGTTTCGAAGTTGATCGATTTCGTGGAAGCCGATTAGACGGTTACGTTATTGGCTGGAAGACTCTACTCTTTGTCGATAATACAAGGTGTATTCCAAACGTCGTGATAGTTCGCTACTGGACAGTTACTGTAGTTAGTATTTGACGCTTCTTATGCAATAAGCGTTAGTGTAACCAAATAGTTCAGCTTCTAGAGAATAAACTACTTCACTTTAAGTTTTATTATGTCAATTGTCATATATCTGATTAATTTTAGAAAGACCACGCTATCAAAACAGCTTACTCTGTTTCGGTTTCCTCAATGTCTTCATCCTCAACCTCAATGCTGTCGGTGGCTTCCTCTCCAACGAGTTTCGCATAACGAGAGCTTTTAATAGCTTCATTGTACAAGTCTGACACAAGGGCGTGATTGTTTCCATGTTCTAAACACCACGCAACAAGCTCGGACTGTTTTACGTCTCCGCATTTCAAAACAGCTGCTAAAGCAGTCTCTTCGGAATACCCTTCTTCTTCTACCTTCTCGGCAAGGGACTGAAAGAGTTGGTAAAAAGCACCCGGAAAAGGTGCAGTGGCCAAGGATTAACATTTTCAATTTGTAACGGAACTTAGGGTCGTTAGAGCAAACCCTAATCCCCTAAGTAAGGGATGGGGGGGGGGGGGGGGTTAATCTCTATATTAGGGTGGTAGGTATAACCGTCGTATTTTTAAAGGGGTTAAGATAGTCAGTTCGGTATCTTTAGGGGTTATTCATGAAAACCCCGTGTTAAACCAAGAGCCTGGTATTTTTAGGCTTGAAAAACGTGAAACTATTAGATTGCTTCCAGTCCCGATTTTGGAAAACGTGCGTACTGAACAAGAAGTTAAGACAAAAACTCTTGGCGAACACCCTGTTACGCGCGCGCCTTTACTTTCTGCATATCACTTTTGGTGCAGCACGAGGGGACAAAGCGTCTACTTGCAAGCTATCCAAAGAAAAATACCTATTTTCAGTTGGTAGTTTTGAGGGTAACTTTTAAACCAAGAGGTATTCTATAGGGAGGGAAATTTTTATGCCATAACTAGTAGTAAGCCCTACTTATTAATGTGCGAAGTTGTTGTCGAGTTTTTTTTTAACATCAACTTTTGAAGAGTATCCTAACGGAGCGCATAACATGCGCTTCTGATTGGAGGAGGTCTATGAGGCTAATATAATACATTCAATTTTACAATATTTAACAACTCTGTTTAATGTAGGAACTACTTTTGTTTAAAAATTCGGCTTCCTGCTGCACATATAAACTTACCACTACAACTTCGTTTCTCTGTTCCTCTGCCCACCTTAAAATCTATGACTGCCGTTTAGAACTAGACTAATTGAAAACTTTGGTAACACCCGTTTCTACTGCTTACTCAAGGAAAAAAAAACTACCTTGAATTCCTCTGGCGTGATGTTTGAGTGCCGTACTGCTGAGGCACGTGACGATTTCCCCCCTAAAGCTCTAGACGGAGGCTCCATAGATGTCGACGCGGCAGATGAAATACCAGGTGTCGAGTGTCTTTTCTTGATTGACATGCGAAAACCCGTGCCCTGTTTTTGTCTCGAGTTGTCAAGTGCTGGAATACGGGCGTTCCTACTCCTAATGTAGTTCTTTTTAAGAACTTGCCCTTCTTTGATTGTCAATATGTCAGCTAGCACTAGGGCGTCTACGAGATAAGTTGGCTTTACACCGGGAAGAACGCTTTCAAGGAGGTTGTAGACTTCTAATGTTGGGAGACGTTCCGCTGCCGTGGCGTTTCTACGTACCGAAGCCAACTGTCTTCTCAACAAAAGCAATTGCTGCGCTGTAAAGTGATTCAACTTGCTATAGGTCTTCCTCTTGGTGTGAATTTCATTTTGCCATTCTTTGAGTCGCTTTTCCATCTCCTCAGCTTGCTCCCGTAAGTTTGTTAGAATCACGTCTGAAGTAACAGCGGCAGATTCGCGCAAATACGTTCCGTTCCAATAAAGATAGTCGGAATTCCCTGCCTCACAGAGCTCAACGTATACCTTGGCAAGTCGTAATATTCCATTCATTGTCTGAAGAAAAGATTATTCAAGTGGGATTGGTAATTGTTACGTAGTTCATGGTATAAAGCATGACTTGTAAAACCAACTAAAGCTTTAGGGGAGAATACGCAGCAGGGTTAGGGTTAGGGTTAGATGCTTATTATTAAACCGAATCTACTTTGAAAGTTTGTAAAGAAACTTAATTAAAGATTACGTGTGTTATAGAAATTGTTGTCTCCATTGCCAGTCTCGGTTCAGCTTTGTTAGCAAGAATGAACCAAGAATAACACGGCTGAACCGAAGCTAGCACGGCTAAACCGAGATTAGCATAACTGAACCGAGATTAGCACGGCTGAGGTGTGATTTACAGTGCTGAACCGAGACAAGCATAACTGAACTGAGATTAACACGGCTGAGGTGTGATTTGCAGTGCTGAACCGGGACTAGCACGGCTGAACCGAGATTAGCATAACTGAACTGAGATTAACACGGCTGAGGTGTGATTTGCAGTGCTGAACCGGGACTAGCACGGCTGAACCAAGATTAGCATAACTGAATCGAGATTAACACGGCTGAGGTGTGATTTGCAGTGCTGAACCGGGACTAGCACGGCTGAACCAAGATTAGCATAACTGAATCGAGATTAACACGGCTGAGGTGTGATTTACAGTGCTGAACCGAGACAAGCACGGCTGAACCAAGATTAGCATAACTGAATCGAGATTAACACGGCTGAGGTGTGATTTGCAGTGCTGAACCGAGACTAGCACGGCTGAACCGGGACTAGCACGGCTGGACCGAGAATAGCACAGCTAAAAGGAAGCTAGCAACATATGTCATTATCATCGTAAGCGTCGTCGCGGTTACGTTGTTATGTTAGTACCTCAACAAACGTCTCCACCTCCTTGGCCTTGCCTTGAGCAGCTTTTCCCGCGATCAACATCAATTTACTCTGCAAATCTTTAAGTCCATCAAGAGAATAAAATTGCGTTCTTCCTTCATTTTGCGTCTTTGGAGGCACAGAGAGGTGAATAACGGAATCAAGGGTTTTCTTGGTGGTATCTCCAAGCTGTTGCAAAGTCGATCCCGGCAAGTGACCAACACGAATGATACCTCTCGCGTTAATGGCTTCTGCTTGTCGAAGTGACGATGTAGCGACGGAACCATGAGATTGTTTTACTTCTTTCAACCACTCGATCTCCCTACTAGTATCAACCTAGAAAGTCCAGTTTCATATTTAAAGTTTCATTACTGAGAAAAGATGTTTTCATGAAAACTAATTCAAGTCTTATACGTGGTCTTAAAGGAGTTAAGTGTTATACAAGCCTTTAAACGAAACAGCCTCATTTTTGTAATGAAGCTACCAACAATAATCTACATCGTTGTTAAAGAAATTATTTTAAACTAAGTTAGTGAAATTAGAGTTTCCGCTGCTTAGTTTCACTTGTAGTACGCCGGCGCTTATAAACACCTCGCGAGAGATGGTTACAGCCGGTGCAAGAATAAGGTTTCAACATGGCCGCGTCGTGTTTTACGAATCTTTCGGAGGAAAAATAAAATGCGGTAAAGGAATACTTCACCAAGAAGCACTAAGGTTTCAGCAAAGTTCGGGACAACACTTTTCAATATTATTGAAATAAAAAATTTTTTATCGGATATTGATGTGTGCTACTAAGAAAATGACAACGTGTTGGCTACTTTTTTTACTGATAATCATCTGAGTAATTTTACTAAAATAGTTATCCGCCTCAGGCTTAGTGAATATCGATGAAAAATAATCCCTTCGGCTTCGTCTCGGGGATCACTCACCAACCTTTCACTTCGTTTTCGGCGAATTCTGACTATTAATAAACGGACTAGGTATTATTAGCGACAAGACAGTCTCTTCAAATTACCAGAGCCCAAAGCCTCTATTTAAGATCTTATAATCTTAAGTTTCTTTTGTTCTAATTATTTCGTTGTTTATTAATTAACATTTATTCGCCGAAAGCGAAGTGAATATCTGGCGAATAACTCCCGAGACATTATCGAAGTGATTATTCGTCACCCAGATATTCACAGAGCCGGAGGCGAATAATTGTTTTAGTAAAACTAATCAGGTGATCATCGGAGAGAAAAAATAGCTATTGCCAAAGATTTGTGAAAAAAGAATATTTTTATGTCATTTGTTCAGTCGCACGTATCGATGTCTGAAACAATTTCACCCGCGGTTTTGTCTTTTGCTAATTAGCTTAATTGTTCAAAGTGGATTGCATTACTTTTGAAAAATGTTTTTCAGAATAGCGTTTTCCTTTAAGGAGTTTAAATGGTCTTCCTAAAGATTCACAAAAAATGAGGCGGCCATTTTGAAAGTTTGTTCGCACATGAAAAGTTAACTAAAAAGTAATATTTTCCTATAATGAAGTTTTAACAAAATGATAAAATACAAACAAACTCAGACGAAGCGTTTTATCATATCTGAAGTCTTTTTTCAAAATAAGATCTCAAGTTCATGGGGACAAGGCAAGGATTCACTAGTTAGAACTAATTTCAATTCAAAATATCAAGTGTTTAATATGGTGAAATAGTTTTATTTCAACAGCATGTAAAGAAAATATAAAGCACTTCGATTGATCAGTAGTCATAACAGCTTGTGATATAAAATCGTGTTTTTGCTTATAATTTACCAGGTAAATACTATTGAGAGTCCCTGTAAGAGATTGCAACCAATTATCTGTAATTATAGACCGTTTGACAAAGTTTGAACTATATCTTTAAAAAGATTTAAAGCTATACACACCTTTTTTTTACAAAACAAACTCAAATAATTAACATTTTTTGTAAGTGTAAAACAGTATGGCTGGTGAAGTCAGTGGTCAGTATTGCGACTTACCAGTTTCTTTGGTAAAAGAGGATCGGACTCCAAAGCCTCCCAAATGGGAATAAACCTTTGCATCAATTCGTCAAAGCCGCATTGCCTTTGGGTTTCGAAGATAAGCGGGGCAAAAGCTACTCCACTTGCGTGAAAACACGTGATACGGTCAACCTCCATTGCAGTTTCGCCAGCTGAGATCATCGCTAGATCCACGAGGACTTTCATCTCCTGCGAATCTGTCAGCAAATAGTGACATTTTATACTTGTCAGCAATTTATCCAACAATCAATGAGTGATACTTGTGTCTTAAAGCTGTTAAAATCGAAAAAATCACACAAAGTTTCTATACAGATTGGACTTTTTAAAACGCTATTGGGTTGATAAAAAAGAATAAAAACCTGAAGAGTAAACATTACAATGATTGTCTAGAGAGACGGTGGCCACTGTCACCTATAAAAATTATTCCTAAGTAAGTAAGTAAGTAAGTAGACTTTATTTAAAGAGGGTTACACGAAATAGTAGATAACACTAATAAACTGGTGGCCCTCCAATTGGAGAAATTAAATTTAACTATTAAAAATTGATACACTACAACTAATTACAATTTTAAAATACAAAAAATCTGATCTAAAATCACTAAGCTAATAAAGTTAAAAAAATATTCAATTAATTAAAATGATGTAAGTGTTTCTGGTTTTCTAAAACATCTTTAAAAAGAAATTGCCTAAAGGCCTTTGCTGAAGTTAATGATCTTGTCGTTATTGGTAGTGAGTTCCACATTCGGCAAGTTGTTACCGCAAAAGTCCTACCACCCTCAGTTTCTCGTTTATAAGTTGGACATATGAAATTTAAATTGCAATATCTAGTATGTCTTGAATGGCGTTCATTTACCTAATTGTTTGCTAAACGATGCAAATTGGATAGAAACGACGGTTGGTAAGAACTCAGTAAGTTCCATTTTCAAACAAAACAGATACAACGCGTAAGGCCCAACAGATAAACTTTGAATCTACTTTCTAGGAAGCTGGTGCTACATAAAGGGGAACTGAACCCTAAAATCGAACAAAATCTTTTAAGGTATATTAAAACATATTTAAACATTTTTTTCCTCGTGTCGTGTTGATTTTCTGAGAAATTCGAGTTTGAACTACATTACGTGTCGCATTGTACCGGCGGCTCAGAAATAGGGGGTCACTGGAAAAAGAGTGAGACTATGATGTCAGATATGGGGAAGAATTTGCTTGAACAGAAAAGATTCATTGTTAAAGTAAGACATTGCACAAAACTTAAATTCTCACTTACAATTTTGACTGAGTAAGTGAGATTATGACAACAAAAGCAGTACAAGTGCTTATCCGCTTCCCCATAACCTACGTCACACTTTACTTTCATTTACCGCTGACAAGTTGACAAGCGCCCACGCTGAACGACCCTAAACGACCAAAAACATGCACATTCAAACTACAATTTTTCGGAAAAATAGTGCGACACGAGAAAAAAAACTAAATACGGTCTCCACGCTTTTAAGGATTCTATTCAAAAACGATTGAGTTTTGGGTTCAGTTTTCCTTTAAAATAGACACAAGGTAGTCTCTACCATTAATGGTAAACAAGTTTGTTTTTAATTATAAAACAAATTCAATAAAACACGCTATCTGATTGGCCGAGGGTCATTTTTCCAAATCTGGATAGAAATCGTGAATGACGTCATCAGTTGTTATTATTTTAGATCGGTTTATTGGGGTTGTTGGGAAGAAACTCGAAAGTATTTTGAGTCACTCATTTTCAGCTCGTGATCCAAGCCTCCCAACAACCCCACGTGTTTGCAACAGAGTATGAAAACACGGAAAATATCTTTTAAAGCCTAATTGACTAGTTGTTACCACAAGTAAAGAAAATGCTATCGATCTTTAAAACTGTTATAAAAGATAGTGTATTTAACATGGAAATAAGATTGATGTTTATTTTGTCTAAAAATTTGAACTCGTTGACGGGCATTGTTCTCTCACTTTCACTATTCTCACTTTTCTAGGTAGCGCTTGGCCCTTTAATTTCTGCAATATCTCTTGATTTCAAGATTTCTAGATCTGAGCTTTTCCAAATCACATTTCAGTCCTTTCTGTAAAAAGCTAGAATTAGTCGCCAACTGACTGAGTATGAGAAAAGCAAATGGCAGCAATAATGTGATATGGGGATCCAGGCTGGAAAAAACAAACGGAATCCACCGTTGGAACCACATCAAAATTGAGTTGCTGTGAGAATTTGCGCCAACATTTGCCTTCATAAACGTAAAAAACCTTTTCAACTGTGGTGGCTGGAATACATTTACAAAGTGAGAAGGCAGTCCACAGGCTTGTCCAGAGCAACTTGTCATATTTTAAAATCCTTTTGTACAGACAATCACATCAACTTAATTTTTGAGTTTCATGACATACATGCATCAGATTCATATTTATTTAAGAATATTTAAACCATGTGATCATATGTTTAAGCAGTTTTCGATTCAGTTACGAGTTAGCAGAGAAGAAACATAACTGTGTAGTACAGTGTTAAAACACTGTTGTCATTATTATTATTGTTATTATTATTATTATTATTATTATTATTATTATTATTATTATTATTACAACACTCGACTAAGCTGGTTGGCTATACTTTTCTCACCTTAAGAGAGGGTAAAAACAACTTGTGCCATAAAACAGCCATTAGGGAACCTGCACTCTAAAATCATTTTCTTATATGTTGAAGACCATCTGCTTATGATTCCAGAAAAAGGTAATTTCAAGAGCATCTCATCGCCGTATAGTTAAAGATAATTTACAAAGCATTTAAGGTGAACGATAAGGTCGCAACCGACTTTGCCTCGCTGTCTAAGCCGTGACATCACAACGTCAAATTGCAGTTTTATCGAAGAAATGTAGTTTTTTTTGTTAAATTGCTTAAAAGGGAAAACACTTTTTATTCTACTGGATAATTTTACAAAAATTACAAGCTATAAAACAGTCCGAACAGGGCAATAGCACTGAATTTTTGACAGTTTGACGTTGTGACGTCAGACGTCAGTGCAACATGGCGGCCGCCATGGGATTGACCTGTGCACTCTTTATTCATTTCTGCAGAATATCAATAAAAAATTGTTTTACAAAGTACAGTTTTGGAATCCAAAAATGATATTTTAAAACATATCAAAAAGTAATTTTGGATCGCAGGTTCCCTTTAAAATGACAAAACGTTCAACTTCAAAGGCAAATATAGCGACATACTTTTTATAGATTTTCTCAGCCAGGTGATAAGTTTACTAGATTTGACAACAGCCTCAAGAGTGTTGATCTTTTTGCGTGTAAACCCAGTGAGCTTTCGGCCTGCTTCTATGAGTGTTTCATCCATCGTTTTTAACTCGTAATGGTTACACTCAATCGTCATCTAAGGAAAGAAAAGAAAATGGGTACTACCACATTCACAGACTCAAAACATTACATATTGAAGTGTTAACCACAGGTAAAAGCTTCTGTTACACTTCCCTCAAAACACTTTAACCTTGTTTTGCCTTGACAAAGACAATTGTTTAACGAATTTAAACTTTTGTAATATAGTAAAGATGCCATTGGCGGTTGCCGCAGATACAAAGTGATGCCATCGACCAGCTCTGATGATATCCTTTGAGAAAGTTAAGATTAGAGATGACAAAAAAAATTGCATGTTCTATGATCCTAAACAAGGATCCGCGCTAAAAAGGGCGGTCTGTGCCAGACACTCTTCACCTTCAATTGTCACTCAACCTCTGAAGAGATATGACATGAAATTAGCGAATTATTTCATATGTAAAATTGTTTCGTGTATATTTGAAGAAAATAGCCAACTACTCCAGAATCATACGTTCTGATTGCTTTCTGTTTCAAACACAAAACACTGTTTTGGTAAAAGAAATGCAAGTGCTTAGAATACGCGAAGTTTGCCAAAACATTCGTTAAGCTAATGAAAGAAAATTTTTAGTTGTGGAAACTTAGCCGAAAAAGGTACAAATTTTCCCTAAAACTGCGACAAAGTTTCTTAGAAAACAAAGAACAAAACAAAACGAACCTCGCTTACGTATCTTTTTACCACTACTCTATATAAGGAATTATTATGAATATTTTAATTTCAGCGGTTATGAATTGCATTGTTTCTATCGCTTACAAAGAAGTTCAACTGCCTCTTGGGTTAAAATTTGAATTTTTGGAAGATGTCAGATATGGGAGGAGCTATTTCTTTTGTAGCGCGGGTCCTTGTAACTAGTTATGCAAAATGTTAGTTGGTGCTTGTTAAAGTACAAGTCAGAGAAAATTTTACTACAAACTAGCTTATAAACAGTTTTCCTTTTCTAAACCCTTTCAAAAAGTTGGTTCCAAGTTGGCATTAACCTTAAGTTTTAAATAGGCTTACTTGATTCATGAGCTGCGGCATCTTACTTTCATTTATCGAGATGATTTTTCAGGCTTCTCCAGTTAAAGAACCTTCTATCTAGCACGATTAAATCAACAGATCCAAATACCTGGTTTTGCAAACGATTAACTGCCTTGAAGTCTCCTCTAAGGTCGAGTGCCTCCTTTACGTCCAAAATCGCGCAAGCCGTATCCCTGCATAACCGGAGACTATGGTACCGCTTTAAAAGTACAATTCCATCATGGATTCTGTCTTTTTCTCTTTGCGTCTCACAGAGCTGGATCATTTCTTGTTTCAGTTCGTCATAGTGCCCCTCGAAGCAATCGAAGTGTCTGTCTGCTACCTTGAGCATGGTCCTCCCTCCCAAAAAATCGTCTCGCAATCCACACACCTCTTTATATGCAGGTTTCCAAACAAATGCAACGACTTCCTGTAAACTCAGTTGTTTCCCCTCTTGTGGTGTTTCAAGGGCTGCTGTAAGGTACTTTTTCCAGGATTTTTTGAAAAGTTGACTGTGTTTTACTTCATAGAGTTTGTTCATCATAATATTAGCGCTGGGCTCCATTTCCTTTATGTGTTGTCCGAGATTGTTGAGAGGACAGCGAGACACATCCTTTTTTACTTCCTCTGGAAGATGACCAAGGTTAACCGGCGCCCTCAAAGAGGACGAATTGCTTGGTACTACCAAATTGCAAAACTTAATGAGATTATCAATCTTTGCCTGCATTTCTTCAAACACTAAATAATCTTCGAGTCTCTTTTTCAAGACATTTTCTAAACAGATGGCACTCTGACTTTTGTTTGTGCAGACAATTTTGCAAACACGCTCAAAATGTTTGCTATGAGATTGAACAAGATCCAGTACATTTACTATAACTGTTCCGCTCTCTAGCTGCTCAGCCGTTGTCGTAATAGCGAAAATGGCTGCGTCGATAATTTTCTTACCATCTTTGCTAAGCATTTGGTAATAGTTGGAGCCAGCTCCTGTAAATTCGAAAACACCTGTTAGTTTATTGCCAAACTGGCAATAAAAACTCAACGCAAGTTCTCATTGGATTAATCGCATGCTTAATTTAGTATCGTTTAAAGTTACAACATGGCGACGCAAATCTGCTGTTATATTCTCTCACATGAAAATCTGGGGCTAGAATGCATCACGCTAGTCAGCAGGCAGCTGGTAAAACTTACAGAATTCAGAGAATAATACAAAGCAAACGCAACATGTAAAAAAAAGTTTACCACTTTGTGACAGAGAAAAATGAGAAGGTTACAATAAACCCCTGTTCGCACATAGACTACAGTATTAATTTGTACAAATGTATTTCATCCGTGTCTATGTAACCCTAATGTCGAGCAAAACCTGCGACCACCATTGACTTGAATTCTTTATAAGTATATTGTCCGTGTACAGAACCGAGTTAAGTTACCTGTTCCCCAGACGAGTTCCTGTAGCTCGTTGGGTAAAGCGTCGACTGACCAGTAATCAGAAGAGGTAAGATTCAATTCCTTTTCTTAGGGTCTCAGATAATGAAATAAGAGACGACGAGAATCCCTTTCATAGCGTTTACCCAAGTCGCAAAGGTTTTTATCAAAGAACCATTTGTTTTATTTGGTGCGGAAAAATTTAGTGCTACATTCAATAACCCACCAAACAATTTTAGGTAGCCGGGCCATAGTTCCCAGTCAAGAATATGCTTCAAAACACGAGTACTGGAGTTGCCATGACGGCCATCATCTCTTGACCACGATAAGCACAGAATAAGCTGTAACATGTCTACACATCGGACTACACAAGTAGAACTCAAACCCTGCTTCGCGAGAATATGAAAAATCCACTTCTCTTCTCTTCCACCCTGTTTATTGGAAAAAGAATGAAAAATGTTAAACAGCAATACACTTGTAATTGTTTGAATTATTGTTTTGACTTTACCGCACCAACAATTAATCTAGAATATATGTTTTCTGATGTCTAAATAAGACATTTAAGACCACCGATTAAAAATCTAATTATTTGAAGCCTTTTTTTAGGTGTAGAAGCATCACACAGGAGCAGTTGTTCTTACTGTGTTCGCTGTTATCATCACTATCTCCAGTGCAAACTCCAAGAGTGACGGTGAAAAACACAAAGCCAAAGGCTTGCAATTTTAATCCGTTACTGTTAATACTTTGAACTTTATCATAATGCAATGATTCCCATTCAAAAGACTTTTGCTGAATGTTTGTTCAAACAAACACAAAAATGCTTTGGTGCAAAGATTTATCAGCTTGTGGAAAAATTGTCCTAGTTGTCACAACACTCCTCAGTCCCTAACGGGAATCAAACCCTCGACTCTCTCATACATCCGCTGTTCTATTTACAGAGCCAAGTTAGGTGATTTGTTCCCCTTGTGAGTTCCTGTATTTCATTGGGTAGAAAGTATGACCGAAAATCTGAGGGTCATGGGTTTCATTCCCGTTAGGGATCGACCCGGTTTTTTTTTTTCTGAGAAAAGAAGCCTGAGACAACAAGAACAATTCTTCCACAAGAAAGGCTTTCTAGAATAAAAATTTGCAACAAGGTTTGTTGGCATGTTTTGTTTGGTGCTGCATCAAATGCAATATTGAGATCATTTAGTCTCACTTACCGGAGTGATTTGTTGAATTTTGTTAGCAACTGCTGCAAAAATCGTTTCCTGAACAACATTGCAACATCTCGAGAGGTCTACTGTTGACACTATTTCCACAAGTTCTTCTACATAGCTCTAGGTACAGAAATGACAGAAACATCAGTTGAAGATGCACACGAGATAGAAGATGCTTTGTTAACTAACTTAGGTCTAACTTCGTTTAGTTATCTCCCATTCCAATACATATTGTATCTTATTACCGTCTTAATGTTCCACGACCAGAACAAAGCCCATGCAAGTGCCCTTTCACTTAGTTTGTTTTGAGAAACTTATATTAGAGTAGTTGTGAGTTTCGTCTCAGAAAAATGGTAACGGTACCTTACAATAAGAAACTAAGAAAAGCTCTAGTTGCTCAGAATTTTCAACTTGCTAATAATGTGTACAACTGGTTTTTGAATTAAAATTGTCTTAACCAAAGATTGAAATGTCTTAGTGTTTCAAATTCTTTCAATAAACGGAAGCAAGTTTTTCGACTTAGCACTATTACTGCAGAAACTCTTCCACTATAGCATGGATTCAGATTAACTTTAGGTAAACCACGGGCTGTAGGATACATTGGTTACGAGTTTAATATAGAGGCAAAAGACCAAACCTTGAAATATTGCTTAAGTTTTTCTCTTTGTCCGAGCACCACCGCGATCTTGATCGTTGCAACCGCCATTTTCATTTCAAAATATTCTTGAAGTTGGCCCCATGTCGTATAAACCGCCACAGAAGCGCGGTCAGTCAGTTTTAATCGTTACGTCACTAATTTAGTTTTAAAATTTGATAATGACGTAGCGATTAAAACTGACTGACCGCGCTTCTGTGGCGGCTTATACGGCTTGGGGCCAACTTCTAGAATATTTTGAAATGAAAATGGCGGTTGCAACGATCAAGATCGCGGCGGTTCTCGGACAAAGAGAAAAACTTATGCAATGTTTCAAGGTTTGGTGTTTTGCCTCTATATTAAACTCGTAACCAATGTATCCTACAGCCCGTGGGTAAACTAATCAGTGTCCTGGTTAGTACCGTGCTCTAGTGCGGCCAGTGTTACCCAACCTTAGTCTCACTCCTACAACTGGTAATTAGCTGGTGGTGATTATACTACAAGAATAAGTTACGTTATAAGTTGTTCTCAAACCTGTTCCAACCGTTCTGACTTAAACGCTTGTTGCAAATGATGCTGGAAGGTTTTGCCGCAATCCTCGGCACTCCATTTCAGTGATAAGAGATCAGACCAAATCTATTAAAAAAGGCAGTTCATGCTCACCAAATGTTTCATCACGCACTTTTGAACCGAAGTCTCTGAGATCAGTTCTTCTTTTAATTAAAAAAAGAACAAATTGAGTATATGTTCTTCACTTTTCTTGGTTTGTCACAAAAATCCAACAGGTTTTACAGCCCAGATATAAAACTCCAGGGGATTACAGCTCAATGCCCTTATCTGGGAAGATGCGAGATCTAATTATTTTCAGAAGTTGGAGCAAAGGGGCATCTTCTCCTCAGTTGTTATTAGTAAAAATAAATGTAAAAACTCTAAATTTACTTTTTCTATATTTATTTCATCTCTTTTCTTACTTAGATAGTGTGTGTTGGTAATAGAATTCATAAAAGAAAATAACAACAACAACAATGATAATAATAATAATAATAATAATAGTAATAATGATGATAAATATAATAATATAAGATAATAATAACCCGATATCGTGGATAGTTGTTACTAAGTGAAACCGACGGCTACAGAATCTCTCAGCTTATTTTACAAAAAGTTACACACTTGCTGTACATTCTGTACGTTGATGATCTTAAGGTTTATGCTGCATCGGAAGAAAATTGACGAAAGTGGTAAAGAAAGTGAGTGAAATCGGACTCAACTAGAACAAACGTAAGTGCTCCGTGGCCCTCGTGTAGATTGAGAACTTGAATAGGAAGTCAGGAGGCCTATGCATCGGGGAAGAGGAGGTCATTGGAAGCTTCAATCAGGGGTCCCGTTATAAGTTCCTTTGGATTATGGAGAACGTCAAACAGGATGACATATCCACAGCCAATCATGACGGATGCCAAGAACAACGAGGAATTAAGTACAAAGTTAAAAAAATCGAAAAGAAGTTAAAATTTGTACAAGTACAGAAGAATTGTGAAACAAGACGAGAGAAGTGGCAGGGGCTACTGCAGACAGCACCAAGCCACTTCGTTTCTGGTGTTGTTAAAGTCTACCAGCAGATGAGCACTACCTACGAAGGTCTACAACAAGAACAAAACAGGGCTTGAGAAAGGGCAAAATGTAATGTGCCGGATGCGTGGGCAAGTCTCTGAAACCCAACCACATGCCACTTTTGGCAGAATGTAGCAAACTGGCCCAGTTTAGGTACCTCACATGCAGCGCTCAAGATTCTTTTTTACAAAGTTCTTAAAATCTCGGACCTCGTGATGTCTGCACCACTGTGGTACTCGTTGGAACAACCAAAATCATTTTACAAGAACGGAAATTAAAAGGGAAGTTCCAGTATATGCACAGAACGCAGAGGTCAGGAATAACAGGATTGACGCAAGGATTACCAGCAAGGGAAGGAAAGAGTCTATCTACTGGAGATGAGCTGCCCGTGGGTTGCTAACAGAAGGTAAAGAACACCGAGAAGACAACGAAATGTGCACCGCTGCGATTCGAGCTAAAGCAATAACATAGGTATATAGTTTCTAAAAAGAACTATTGAATGCGTCGGCGAGTGGACATAAACTAATAGTATTATGTGATGAATAAATTATCGTAGGCGTGAAATGATAGAAAAAGCTGCCGTTTTGAGCGATAGCCTTTCGTCTGAGCATCAGGAAGCATAGAGAATTTGAATTTAGATAAAGCATGAAATTAGAGGATCCGGATGTGAAAAGAAAGACGAGGCAAACAATGGAGAGGATTGAAAAGTGAAGAAAAATCTTATGCCTCATGTCACATCAAGCTAAAGGAAGAAGAAAAGAAAGGTGAGAGTTATGAGTAAAGATAATTTGATAGTAACTAAACATGAAAAAAATCGAAATATATCGCATTTTGTTAGAACTAGCAATGACAGAAGAACAGAAAACAATGAATGCCAAAGCGAGGTATTTGATGCAGTTTAGCTATGCACTAATTTGTTATGAATTTGATAGACAAATTAAGTCCTTACCATAAGTTCAGCGATTATGGAACTCTTATTGTCGCTAAAAATCTTTGAGGGCAAATTTTCTTTCAGTTGTGTTAGAATTATTCTAACCAATGTCAATGTGAACTTTCCATGCAGAGTCTCTTCAAAGGTTTTGTTGACATCATCGGCTATTGAGACTTGATTCCGGCAAATCGAGATTAGCTCCGACAGAAGTCGAAAACCATCAAAAAGAAGCTTGAAGCGAGAGAACTTGGCTGTCAGTCCTATCTGCGCCACAAGTCTCAAACCCATTTGAACCACGTCGCATATCATATCTTTATCTTCTACGGTTGCGAACTGTTTACTAAAACAAAAAAAGAAAATAATTACTTAAGACAGGTAGAAGCACTAAAGTGTTTTTCTTTTTACCGTTATTCAAGCTTTAGATTATTCAACTCAGCTACGGGGAACCACAACTTAGGTGCCAAGGAATTGACAACAGTTGGAGCTGTCTCACTCTCATTTGAGCTCGTCAGCACTTCATTGTAAATGTGGGACCTTGTTGCCGCGATGTTAGCACAATGTAGTACGTTGACCTGGAGATACTCTTCCACAGACATTGTCCAAAGAAAATGGTTAATGTCCAGTTTCAGGTCATCAACAGATACGTTGGGCCGAAATCTCAGCTGTGTCTCTGGCTCTTTCTAAAAGCCTAGGAAGGTTTAGAAAATAATAAACTCAACTGCGTGCGGGCAGCTTTCATGTACCAAGTAAGTAGCAGCAGTGAACAGCTGTTTCGCTCTTACCTTACCAAAAAGTAAAAGAAAATAAACTGGAGAGGTACTATAAACTGGAGAAGGCCATATCTCTTGCAACCTAAAGCGATGACATGTCAAGGAAGTCCGTGCCACAAAAACTTGATTGCTTAACCTGTGCCAATTAAGAACGACGTTCTCGATCCAGTCCTACCGGCGTTTCTGCCGTTTGTGTCGTCAAGAACGCCTGGTGCTTAAGTTCTCTACTAACAACCAACAGCTTGCACTGACCCCAAATTGTATTATTCCAGTTAAACCAATGTTCTCTCTAGGTTCGGTAGATTTCTTTGGATTAAAAGACTGAATGGAGGGTGGGCTGCTCGTTCCTATTAGCTTCCTGTCATTTAAGACAATATGTGCGAAATGCAACGCTGTGCGCCTCCAGGACACGAACATTTCGTGTTGTTTTTAGAACTTAGCTTTTGTATTCTTCATTAAGTAATAAAGTTTTCTGTTTCTATTAAAATGGGCCCACTGTAATTGCCTCCCGGCTGCTGTGGTGTCCCTGTCTCCACCTTCTGTAAATTTATATCGCGTTCCTTTACTTAACTTTTCTTTACTAATCTGTGTAAACTTAATTTACGTATTTACTAAATAAATGAATAGATAAAACTTAATGTACCTAGGTAGAGTAACATGATGTACCTAGGTAGAGTAACATGATATAGAACAGGAAATTATTGAGTGTATATATACTTACTGCACACAATCCAACATGACGCTTACACAGCGTCCTATAGCACTCCACTGAAAAGAAAAGAAAAATACAACATTAGAATAACATTTCTTAGTTACGTTTAGGTGTAGTATCTGACATGTGGTGCATTTTAGCTGTATTTGCTGTTACGTTACCGTAGAACACAAAATGTGGCTATTGTTTAAACCAATTATACTTCTGAGCAAAAATTGCGAAGTTGAGACGCTGCACGGTTCCCAATTTCAAACACGCAAAACTCGTAATACACTAAATGAATATTGTTACTGGGCTACCACTGAAGCAAGGCGACGGGGTTTCAAAATTATTCATTTTATTTGAGGTTCTGTTTTGCTCGAGGAGTTCTCGGTTTTGCTCAAGATATTTTCAAAATTGTTTGAGGTTCGCAAAGTGAAATGGGCTCTGTTGGTTGCAGAACCTGTTGCTATCGATCCCCACTCCGTGATCCGTCAACCAAGTAGTTCATCACAAAATTTCAATGAAAAACAACGTTCATAACATTACCTCTTCTCCCACAAAAGCTGTCAACTCAAGTGACGTGTTAAGAAGTTCGCAGGGAAGACTGTACAGAACATTCGAGATTTTGGTGGCTGACGTCACTGACGTCCGCCCAAACCACAACCAAAACCGCTAACATAGGAGGACATTTTATTCCGACCCAAAAGGCCTTAATTCTGTTTTTTATTGATCTTGCACGAACCTTGTGACATACCTGCTCTGACGACAGTTGACTACAAACAGTTCGCTCGGCCAGCGTCATGATTTCCAAAAGGGTGCATTGCTCCAAGATATCTGCCATGTTTGGGAAAGCTTGAATGGGCAAAAATTTGAGGAAGGTCCTTCTGAACAGTGGGTCCAGCTCAAACAAAGCACCAAGCTTCGACAGAAAGCTTTTCGAGTAGCTAGTAAATTAAACACAATTACCTGATTAGTACTAGTTTTATGGAAAAATTTTTTTAAGTAGAACAAAGTAACGCAGTCTACACTCCCGTTCTCGGGCAAAACTTTTAAACAAAATGTTATAACCGTTTTCACACTGGAGGGCGGACAAGTCGTCTCATTCAAACTAACCATGTCTGAGTGAGAAAATGGGACGAACACAATTAAGGAGAGACAAGCCTTTTTGTTGTCCGTCTGTTCGTTTTCCTTTTCTAGACGATTTTTGGTCGACTTGTGTTCGTCTAGACGAACAAATCAACCAAAGGCCGTCTTAAACTCGCATATGTCTTATACAAACAGTCGAACAGGTTGTCGGGGCATCAAGGAAATCTACAGTTATTGGTACTAGGTCCTTTCCACTAACTTTTACCTGTTTGTACGTCAGTGGTACGTGTAACACAAAACGATTTGCATAAATTATGTCACGTAGTAGAGGAAGCAATGCAATGTGTTTCTTTTGTTGTGACTTCTACGATTACAGTTTGTTAAAAAGCTGGCAAAAATACACGCTTAGAGAATTTCACCACTGGTCGTTTTTTACTGTTGAAAAAATTTGTTTTCTAATACCTTTTGGAAGATGAGTAGTTAGTACGAATCGTCATCGTATAAAAACCCTGAGTACCCCACCACTCGTCGTCATCTTTCCCTGCCAACTGCTGAGGTGGTGGCTCGAATGGGATCAAAGATCCTAACAAGAAATGAACAAGAGGGACTACAAGCATCCATTCAATGACATCCGGGGCTTTCTCAGCTGCATAGTTACAGATATCCTGCAGAGACATTCCAAGCTCCCTATGGCGGACATAGTTGAAGGTAATCAAACATGTCTTAATAAAACGCTACATGTTGTCCAGAAGATTCTAAAAAGAATTGAACAAGAGTGACTACAAGCACCCACTCAATGACATCCGGGGCATTCTCAGCAGGGTAGCTACAGATATCCTTTAAAGAAGTTCCAAGCTCTCTTTGTAGACACGGTTCAAGAGAAGAAAAAAAACAAAGCGGCTCACAGGAAAACAATGTCAAAGGAACATGGATGTTTAGAATAGAGCATGCAATAGATGCAGCAATCACATAGCTTAGAACACTGGATAAAATTTAAGACATTACCCACTCCCCCCTCCCCCCTCCATCACTCGGTTGAATCTACAACGACTACTAATTTGTATACCCACGTACCCAAAAGATAAAGAGGGGCATCAGAGATCTTCCTAACTACGTATACGTTTTAAGCTTTCTAATGAAGAAAAATCTAAGCAGTTGAAGTAAGTACTTGCCGCCAACTTCTCTCAGGAAAGTGCGTTTGCAGCCCTTCGAGCAACTGGCAACGGTTAGCTCCTTGTGCATAATGGAGGTCAAGGGAGACAAAGATGTTCTTCAGATCATTTTTGTCTAAGCATGTGATACTGTACTGAGCGAGAAGTGATGCTATTGCCAACGAGGAACAGAGCCTTAAGAGCTGCTGGGTATTAGGATCATCCACCAACTTCTTCCTATCCCTAGCTTCTGCTTCTGTAGCAACATTGGTAATCAGTTTGGGCTTGAGAAACTTTTTCAGAACCTGAAAGTAATTAAGAAAGGTTCAGCTTTTTGATGTTATGTAACTATTGTATTCAAACAAAAAAGAAGAATATGCAGTCACTGTAAAACTACTTTTACTTGTAGTTAGTCAGTAAGCGTTCTTAAACTCCTTATATCAGCGACGCATTAATGCATTGTAATAAATGCGCTGGTTGCTTGTTGATGGTCAGGCTTAAGCGACTGTAGTATACAGCAGCTGTCTTTTAATTATTTTGATGATTGAGTTTCGCTATTTTGTTCAGAAACACATAAGAACTATCAATCTCTGATCATTTAAAAAGGAAATGCTACACTTTTGATTCTTTAAGCTTGTGTCACATTAGATACTGTGCATTTGCTGAATCTATTACGGCCATGCAGTACGTAAAATGGAGGCTTGTATTTTGAATTATTTCATAGTTTCTTGAATTAGATTAGGAACGAAATAATGGGGAGAAATAACTCGGAAAAAAACTAAGCTATGACAACTTATATGGTGAGCAAGGTCATGAGAGTTAGGCTATGACACACAGGCTGTATTGCACAAATCACTTGAATCCCAAGGCATATGTGTCGCCTTCATTAATTAACTGCATCGCACAGTCACTTGAATTACCTTTGAAAAATCATAGCCATCAGGTATACTACCAATAACAACTCCATCGTTATCCATGGCTTCACTGTTTTTCATAGACTTTGCAACAAGATGACACTGTCGAACAGCTTCCCATCCAGTCATTGAAAACGAGCCTTCCGCTGTAGTGAACCCTTCCCAGCGTGGAAACGCAGCCAAAGTTGCAATTCGACGTCCCTCAGCTGGATTGACGTTCTTCCACTTGACGGCCGTCTGAAACATACTCGGCTCGTCGTATACTGCGTCATCAAACTGATGCCACGATTCTGGCCAAAGGTAGGAAACCATGCAAATTATCAGTTTGGAGTCACATTTATTACCAACTACAAGTGAACTGGGTTTTTGCAACTTGGATTCTCCCTATTGACTGTATGATTACCATCCTGGAGTCAGGATGGCCGAGTGGTTAGCGCTCACGCCTCCCACCTCTGTGGATCCGCGATCGAACCCTGGGTTTGCATGTGGGCTAAGATTTGTCGATCTTCTTCTGACTCCGAGGGTTTTTCTCCGGGTTCTCCGGTTTTCCTCCCTCCACAAAATCGACTTTAAAAAACGCCAAGATCTGTGCCGAGGGCCATATGTTAGATAACTTCCACAAGGTTAATATGTTTACCCTCGTTAAATAAATACAGTTTAGTTTAGATTATAATGAAGTAAAGTCCTAACTAGTCAGCCAACTCATTATTGTACATGCCGCTTGTGATGTAACCTAACAAAGTGATAGTGATCATGATTATTCTATAGTTACATACCGTTCAGAGTATTCTGAAGAGAGAGAAAGGGTTGAGCGTTTGCGCGAGGATTTAGTAAGTCCACATTAATGAGTTTTAACATGGCACTATTTCTTTGTAGTGTCTTTTTAATTATAAAGGAAAAACATTTTAGCCAACCTGTTCCAGTTAACTCAAATGTATAGGTATCTAATGATAATCTCGGTTTCTTTCAGTGTTAAATTGATGATTAAACCAACGTCCCGTCAAAAGAGATCAAAGTTTCTCATCTGCTCAACACCACAACTTAAACCGGAGACAAGCGCCGTTTGTTCATTCGCGCTAATAAAATGGATTTTAACTTGTACTTCAGAATCACCAGTATAGTTAACTCACCCCCGGGTATACGATAAGTTTCACCCCGTGCAGTTACTCACCTCCGGTTATACGGTACTTAAATGGAACACCAAGGCAACGCTTGCTGTGTGGTCCACAACCTAGAAGTTTCTCCCAATGGTAAACGAGGTTGTTAGACTTGTCGGTTTTGCAAACCAAGTATGAATACGCAAGTTTCTTGGGCAGATCAGCAATAGGAACTCTCAGTTCGCCCTGAATTTCGGTATAACCATCTTCCAGTTCCCTTCGAAGATAAAAGTAAAAGTGTTTCTACCAAAAGCTAATACTGATATAAAAAAAAACGGTGTAAAATTTTTATCTTTTTTGTTTTTCTTACTTGGAGTGAATTACTGTAACAGTCAAAAAAAACACACATTCACCTGTTTTTGCAGCTGAGGTAGCTGGTTACTTGTAGTTGTCATGACTAAGTTTTTAGGAATGAATATGACGTGATACACAATTTCTGGGTAGATTGTACAACAACAACAAGAATAATGAAACACAGAAACACATAAGCAACCGTTGATGAGTAAAAAGTTGAAAAACAAAATTAATTTTTTGCATCAAGTTTAACATATTGGCATTAATGATATTCTGAAGGATAATCCTTGATGCTTTGGATAATTTGCTCTTCTTTTTGGAAGGTAGGAAAGTTGTTTTCTTATACAACAAAATTAAAGATTCAACTCACTTGTTTATCAGTTAAAAACTCTAAGTCATACCTCATTGGAAGCAGCTCGGCAGCATTTTGCTCAAAGTCTCCAAAGTTTTCATGCTTAAAGCGTAAGAAGACTTTATCGCCGTTTTCTTTGTCAAACTTGAAATTTGGGGCAAGGACTGCATGGAACACAATCTTCATCTTCTCATTGTCACTATAATTGCTGAAAATGTCAAATGCAAATGCTTCTTGTCGCTTTGGCAAGGTTGTGGCGGGAAGCAAACAGATTTTTTCTTCTTCTTCCTCTTTCGGAGGCCCGGCCGTTGAACTGCAAAAACAACCAAAACAAACAAGAGCTAAAGATTTCTTTCACTGTTCCAGTTACCTAATCTTTTCGTCAGCACTATGTTCAAATGCAGCAATCCAGGTGCACTAGAAATTCAAGGCACCTTATTTACCGACATGCAGTGTTAGATTTTAGTTGATTCCAAGCATTTTAAGAATAAAAGAAAAAAAAACTCGAACAGAGAAAGAGCGTCAGCGCAGCCAAGTCAATCTTAAAGAAAGGGTAGAGGGGGCAAAAAAGTTTCGTTACTAGAGCCTTAAGTGCGACTTTCCAGTTTGGGTCTGATGGCATGCTCTTCAAGAAGTATTGAAAAGTCAATCTTGTTCAAAAGTCCCTTTTTCATCATTAGAGGCTGTTACGCGTAATTTACTCGCTACAAACACCATAGTTAGACAACATTTCGGCGACTTTGAAGGTACATAAATCAATGTTCCTTAAGATATTTAACAAGTTTCTTGCTGAGAGCTGTAAGAAACTTACGCTTAAGCTTGAGAAGAGGACCTCCAAATCACTCCGGCATGTTTTACCAACCCCCAAACGTTATTGCTGATTTATTCTAGCGTCTCTTTCGGACCTCAATGGATCATATAAGTAGAAACACTTTATATTATCAGTACTTTTATACTAACATAATGTACTAAGTCCCAACTCACCTGAAAATGTCCATTTCCTCTTCACCTTCTGTTTCCGTACTAACAACAAAGCTTTCTATGGTGGAAGCTTCTGCACTGTGACCAACAGTAGCTCTTTGATCCTTCGAATAACAAAACGTGTTAGAACAATACTACATGGCGAAAAGAGTAATAAGCAAGTAGCCAGTCCAAACATTCTCACTAACATCTAAAACAAAGATGTGAATGGTCACAGTTCGTTGAGCTTAAAACATAACATCTTAGTACATTCTTTGTATTTCTCATTAAGGTTTACTGGCTTACCTAATCAGTCTGTATATTAACTATGGTAGAGATAAAAAGAATGTCATGAAAAGCTCGTACAAATCCACGAATTTGTGGAACTGGACTTCTTCTGCTAGACTGAAACGGGTATAAAACGCGCAGTACGACGCAATATCATTTTTCATTTTTTACTTTTCTTTTCATTAGTTTCTCGTCCCTTTTTACACTCCAGACTTAAGTTGGCTTTAGCAGGGTTTGAAAATCCTAGACGTATCTTACTGACGTGAGTGATAATTACCGCCCTGCATGACCAAAACGATGGCAGGTTCATGTTTTACCCAATCTTGTTAGACATCGCCTGGATAGTCTAGTAAGTAACAAACGTGCGGGAGGCTCGGTCTCGATTATCTGCCTTTGCATTAATTTCTGTAAACTGTTAGACCTGGGCGTCTTCTCGAGAGGGACATTAAACTGTAGTGGTGGCAACAGAGTTCTGAAGGGGCCACAAATCCAATTGTTCGTTCTCGCGTGGCTCATCAAGTGCAAAAATTCTCAAATCTGGTAAAACCAAATAACCTTGCCAACCTAGCCGCTATATTAGGAAATTATATCAGTACAAAACTTATCGTTATAAATGTAAGCCCCAATATGAAGTTTTTAGATCGTCTTTTTGCAGTTTTTGAGAGGTTTTACATTGTAAAAGTAATGCGTTTGTACATTTTAGCGTGTAAAAGCTTGTGGGTAAAACGTACAGGTCGCCACTTTGTTCATTACGGCTTTTTGAAGACTTCATAAACAAACCTTTATACTTACATGTACAGTTGGTTCTAGGCCTTTAGATATTCTCCTGTTGAGCACTGGGCCTTCTCTGGTGTCACTCTGTTGATGACCATTGTCATTAGCTGGATCCATCTCCTCAAATGTGTTCCTATTGAGAAGAGACGTTTCTTGGATTTTGCTCTGATTAGGATCATCCGTGGGAAAAGTTGGTTCAACTGTGGAACGAGTTGTTTCAGCCGTGGAATGAGTTGATTCATCCGTGGAACGAGTTGGTTCATCCGTGGTACAAGTTGGCTCACCAGTTGAACGAATTGGCTTATTCACAGAACAAGTTGGTTCATTCGTGAAACAAGTAGTAGTATTATCTGCTTTGTGATTGTCTCTGGAACTGTTGCTGGAATCATCTTCACCAAGCGTAGCTAAGTCTCTGGCACCGTTTTTGGATTTACTTGCATCATTGTTATCCCCACTGTCAAATTCGTCGCTACTGATAGTACTGGAGTTAACTTCATAACTGTTATTGTTATTCGTAATAACATCAATGCCACCAGAAGTGTCCAATGAGGTTATAGAATCAGTCTTAACTATAGCATCGTCCCCTTTATCGCTTACTGGTTTCCCCAGGGGTGCCAATGCCTTCAATTCCGACGTTTTTTCTTCTACATTTAGTTCTTTTTCATTGGGCAAGTCGATCCGCGTATTACCAGAACCATCCGACTGTTTTTTTACCTCATTTGATGTTTCGTCTTTTTTAAGAACTTTGCACTCTGTTGCACAGGAGGAAGTTGGGTCGTTTTCCCTTCCATAGAGGAGTACATCATGATCTGCTTCTTCTGTTATATGACTCTCTAAACTTTGTTCACTAGTCATTTCTTAGCTTAGTAGAATAAAAACGGCCTCATCTCCTAAAATGGAAAAAAGGTAAAAAATTAACCAGAGACTCTGAAACTTTCTTAATAAGCAAGTGCGTGGTATTTCCGGGAAAGTAATTGCCCGAGGTCTTTGATAGAACAAACTGGGCGTATGTTAAGACCGAGGGCAATCATTTTCCCAGACAGACCGAGCAAACAAGGTTATTATGATATTTGTTACAGGTCTTCACTTTTAGATTAGTAAAAGAGAACAAACGATTATTTATGCGCGCTCGCATTAGCAAAAAGCCAGCCGAATAGTTTCCTGAACATGTATGGGAAGTTATTGGACCAACTGTCGGCCAATCAACATGCAGGATTTGGTGATTGGCCCAGGAAATTTGACTTGCACTGTAATGAATTATTGTCACTGACTTTTTGTTTACATCTTGCAAAGCGGTAATAATAACTGAATCGAGTGCATCTTTTATAAAGCCGACAATTAGATTCGACAATTAGTACTAGTTATGATTTAGCTAAAATTAGCAAAAATGACCTTTCAAGGGGCAGAAATAAATTTTATATATGTTTTACATATTAAAATATATCATTAATACACTTTAGTTTCACCTTTGTAAAAAGATCTATTGTACCGAAAAAATGCATCAGTGAGCTACAATTAAACTACTTATACATAGAAGATGACTTCCTCAGTCCCTCCCTACCCCTCGCGCTTTCATTTGTTTGCTTGTGTTTGAAACCTATTGAAGCACTCGCCTCCATTGTCAAATATTACGTCGAACTCTCATTATGATTATGGCCAATCAGAACTAAGTACTGTTGTTTAGTGATTATTTGTTCATTGTTAGTGTAACAGATAACGACTCTAAAATCTGGTGATGTCATCTTATCCGTTTTCTAGTTAGCTTCGGTTTCTCTTATCATTTTTACATTATCGTCACCATTTTTGATTTTAGTGTTGCTATTATTATTGACGTTAGCATTATCATATGGGCAGTATAAAGTAAGGATGCCCCCTTAAACCAAAATCGACAAGGCGCAATTGCGTAGCTTGTCAATTCTTTATCCTAAAATAAAATATCTTGTAAATTTAAAACAAGAACAGTTCTTGGGTCGAGATTTTGACCTGTTCATAGGTCCTACGCAGTCAGAAATTTGAAACTCCGTGCTATGTTAAGTGTACTTGAGATTTCTGACTTTTTAATTTCTAGCAAGACCTTATTTGCTCTGGCACCTACAAGCTCTTTAATGCTATCTAAAGTCTCTTTTGGCACTCCTCTGAGCACGTTGATGATGATGTTGTGCTGGATAATTTCATAGTTGGAGTACTGTTGATGCATTTCCCATCTGAGTGGCGCGTACTTTAAAGTTTTTTCCTCTTCCTTCTAAGGGTGGCTTATTTCAAGGAGTAGCACTTTCTTCTCCTGCCTGTCCACGACTCTTGCATCGATCCAGTTCGTTCTTACTTCCGTTTTCTCTGCATACACGGGCACGTCCCAGAGGGCGCTGGCTCGCGATCATTCTTGTACTCTGGCTTTGGTGTTATTGGCGAGCAAGTCCATGTCGCAGCGCAACTTAAAGAACAGAATTTTGAGAGCTGAATCGTGTCTGGCCATATACTTGCTCTGCGCTAGCGCACCACATCCACTCAAAACACGAGGAACGCTCTCTGCAGCTTTTCTGCACATCCGACATTTGACGTCTGTGTTGTTTCTTCCTGGTTGGGAATAACTGTTGGTAGAGTTCGTAGACTCCAGTCACTATGTGCGCGGGCGCAGTTTTCCAGCGGTGCAGCCAGCTGAAGCAGTCAATCACGTCCGCGTCATCCCACCAAGCTTGCTTCCATCAACTTTCCTTAGCATTTCAGGTGACGCACCTTTTGAGTTTTCCTTTCTTCTTGCTCGATCTTCATTGCAGACCCGATTTTCTCTCCAGTTATCTCTTAGCTTCCTCGGTGTGAGCAGTTGGGCACGAATGGCTAAAGGCGATATGAATTCCATCTTTCTGCATCTTTCTTCGAAGGTCTTCCGGTTTTTTCACATTTTTCCTCGAACTCGCGCACCATACGCATAGTTGGGCACGTTCACTTGCGTACAGCTTAATTGCGGTCTTCACCTTGATAGCCTTGTAAGTTGACTCTACTGACTTGAGACCTCTTCTTCCGTGCTTTCTAGGTAGGTAGAGTAAATCCGTTGTTCCCAAGGGGTGGTATTACTATCATTATTATTATTATTATTGTTATTATTATTATTATTACCATTATTATTGTTATTATTATTGGATAGTATCATTATTATTATTATTACTAATAATTTATTATTGAAATTCATATATACTTTAAACTTTCTTAACTAGATTTCTTTTTACGAATAAATGTATGTAATAAACTTAGACTTTTTAGATAGTTACTGTATTCTTGTTATCCCTTTTTTTAAGCTTGAATGTACTTTTTATAATTAGATTTTATTATAATGTCAATAAAACTAATACCAGAATCACTTGTTAAGTCGTTACGACAGGAAGTTAAGAGCGAAAGAGCAGCAGAACTCAAGGACACAAAGGAGAAAATCAGGGAAGCGGCACCACTAAGCGCGTGCTTGACCTGACAGCTGAAAAGGGATCGTCAGTCTGGATGACAGTGCTTCCTCTCCGTGATATGGTCTTTAACCTGAACAAACGGGAGTTCCGTGACGCAGTCAAACTACGCTACGACTGGCCTGTGGATGACATTCCCTTCTACATGCGTATGCGGTGACATCTTCACGGTAGACCACGCCATGATCTGCAAACGAGGCGGGTTTCTCATTCAAAGACACAACGAATCGAGAGACCTGGAAGCAGAACTTCTGAGGACGGTATGTAATGATGTTGAAGTCGAACCGATCTTGCAAGACCCCTCTGGCAACAACTGAACAGGGGAACTAACACGACACAAGATGCAAGACTAGATATCCATGCACGTGGTTTCTGGGAAAGTCAAAGATCAGCCTTTTTCGATGTAAGGGTTTGCCACCCGAATGCTGATTCGTACAAAGAACTAGAACCACAACAGATTTATAGAGTGCATGAGAACGAGAAGAAGAGGCAGTACGCAAACAGGGTTCTCGACGTAGAACAAGGAACATTCACGCCCTTAGTCTTCACCTCCACCGGCGGAATGGGACCAGAGTGTATGCGCTACCACGCTAGACTGGCAGAGCTAATAGCCCTGAAGAAGGGGGAGCAGTATTCGAAGACCATTTCCTGGATAAGGGCCAGAGTGTCTTTTGCGCTTTTACGATCAGCCCTCATCTGCCTACGAAGCTCTAGAACTCTCCGAAGAACCTGCCGCAATGTTAGAGACATGGACCTTGATATTGAAACTGCCGAGGGAGTCATTGACTAAATACCTTTACTTTTATTGAAATTCGTGTATATTTTAAACTCTCCTAAAAGACTTCTTTTTAAGAATAAAATAGACTTTTTAGATAGTTTTATGTTCTTGTAATCCCTTTTTTTAAGCTTGAATGTACTTTTTATAATTAGATTTTATTATAATGTCAATAAAGTTATTATATCTTTATTATTATCATTATCATCATTATTATTATTATTACCAATATTATTGTTATTCTCATTATTATTATTCTTTATTTTTATTATTGTTATTAGTAGTATCACCATTATGGTTGTAGCTGTTACAGGTGATTAAGACAGATATATATTCCTGAGTAAAGCTCCAAACGAACATGAAAACATCAAAATTGAACTCTGTTGTATTATTTGACAGCATTTGGGAAGTATCTATTAAAAGCTCTGTGTGGAATCTGTTAAGTATCAGGAGTTGAAACAGCACATTTGGAAAAACAATTTTTAATTGCCTGCCTTGATCACCGACTGTAAGATTTGCACATTCGCACATGGCTTTTACGAGGTGCCCCTGATAGTATTAACGTCCGGTGTATATAACTTCCGGTATGTGACATAAAGAATTGCTGCTTAGATTATCACAGCAAAAGCCAACGTCAGGAGCCTAGATTTTTCCAACTAAGTTCAAAAAGGTTTTTCATCATAAAAACGGTATTTTGTGGGATTTTGGGCTACTTAATTTTAAATAAGTTTTTGTTTTAAGCGGCGTGTTTAAATTTTTCATTAACCAGTGTTAGAATTAACCGGCTTTTAAACAGCCGAGATGTTTCATCGTAAAATTAAACACTGCAAAATATCTGCAGCATAATTTCAATTTAATATAGTTAATTTGTATAATTAGAAAAAAAAAATAAACTCAGAACGCGCTTCTGTTGGCAGTGTCGAAAAGGTGTTCCTTGACTTTCTTTTTGACACAGAAGCATAACTAATCATATAGACTCTCTTTGCCTCTATCTTCATACCAGTCTCGGCCTAAACGCTTTTTTGTTCTAAAGCCCACCGCACACTTGTGCGATTGCATGCAATTTTCGTCGCATGCAATCGAAATTGTTGTTGCTCATTCACCGCACACGTTTGCGAGAAGATGCAATAACCTCCGACAAGGTGCACTCACTTTTAAGGCCATCAAACATGTTTGATTCATACGACCAATATATTGCATGCGATAGAAATTGCATCGCAGGCCCCCGCACACAGAAGCGATGTGCTGCAATTTTGATTGCATGCGACAAAAATTGCATGCTATTGCGTAAGTGTGCGGATGGCTTAATTCAAAACGGAACGACACAGTTTTCTATCATATGACCTAACTTGATGTTTGATGTTTCTTTCAGGTGTCATTTTTAATACGCTTGAGTTGGGCTAAGGTCTTATTTATAAAACTAGTTGTTTCTAAGTATTACAAACTGAAAATATTTGCTTTAATTTGTTTTGTAGATGGGTTTTTGTGACGAGAGCGAGGTAGCTACAACATATAACGCTAATTTAGTTGTTAGCGAAAGTGTTCATGAAAGTGAGCATTGTTTAGCGACGTGTCTGGTGTAATACAACACGCTTTTATGAGTTTTTCAGCTCAGAAGCTCCACTAGGCAATTGGTTTTGGTTTCGTTTAAACTGGTCGTGCGACTTTTCAGCAGCCGTTTTCGAAAATGAAAATTTTTGGTCGGGTAAAAAGTAAACGACATAATTTCAAACGACTTGAGTCACAGCAAAACACGACACGAATTTGTACTGACAGAGACGAAATCTTGCTACATACTCGTACCCAGATCAATTCGGTCCGTCACACTCGCTTCATTCGCTCGCTCTCAGCGCAAAATAAACGAACATTACAAAATACATATTCTATAAAGAGCAGAGTGAGTCAAGGTATAAGTGAACGGTGATAATTGATAGGAATCATTTAATTTCTCTTTACAAGGGTTGCGCAACAGAAATTTGAGGGGCAAACAAAATACAACTCTGATTATACTCAGTACCTTTAAAATTGTTAAGAATATATTAGTAATTCTAGTGTTTTTACTGTTCTTCTCGGAAATGCTGATAGGAATGCACACTTATAAATGTTACCAAAAATCTGTTAAAATTGATACTTATCAGCGTTTGGAGGATCTGTCGTACACATATTTGCGCATATACGCAAATTAGTTACTTGCTCAAGAGTCGTGTAGTTATTTCGATTGCGAAGTATTTCGTATCTTAATTATCTCTAAATACGGAAAACTAACGCGGTTATCCTGCATGAGCTCAGTTGTTCAAAGACCGAACACCAGCCCCGAGCCCAGAGGTGAGTTTTAACATATGCCCGTGTTTCTTACGACTCGTAAACTGACTTGGTTTTGAAATGTGTAGCTATTTATTCTATCTCAGATATTTGTAATATAATGTATTGCTTGAAAATCTCAGCAGTGTATATATTATATTATAAGTAATTCTAAAGCAAACCTTTCATTGTAAAGATATAACTGTTTAAGACGTTTTCCTTAACTCAGTGTTAAATTTAACCGGCTTTTATTTGAACAACTGGGCCCATCTGGAGAATGCTAAATCCAAAAGTTAACTTCAAAACATCTTTCGCGAGCCTAAACATCAACAATAGGGGCCTCGCGCTTTCAGCCCGACTAGAAACTCACCTTCAATTCGTTGCAAAAGTTTTTAAAATGGCTGGCAATAAGCAGAGTACTCCTTAATCGACGGTGGCTGCTTTGTTTTTCAAGCTCTGAAGACAGTTGTCTTCTCAGGACGAAAGCTAGATTAGAAACATGTTCGCAACATTGGTTTTTGATCTTTCATTTCCTGCAGAAGAACGAAAGCGAAAGTGCCTTGTAAGCGATATGTATTTTTAAATTTCTGTGAAATCTTTTCATATCATTATCCAATCGCCGTGTCTCACCTAATCACGCCCTCATATCTTCTATATTTTCCAAATGTCAAAAACACAAATTTTCACGCGACAAAGGAAACAGTTTTTTGTAGCAAAAAATAATATTTTAATTATGCGGTTCTAAAATTGCATTGTTTAGTCGTAAGAATTAAAATTCACGACCGGCCCAGCACCTTCGAGGTAACTGAAGCGGGCTGGGAAATGCTTCCGGTAAGTCTAAGAATCCTTGAATAATTTTTTCGGCTTTCCTGGAACTACGGCGGTAAAACACCCAAAGACACAGAGTGTGCACTAATCGGAATATATCAAATTTGCGCAGCTTAACATTCAATATAAATAAGACAAATAAACACAATTTTATCAACAAACTTTTACGTTCTAACAAAGACGTGACTGTTTTAAATCAGATTCAACTCTGAAAATGATCTTATGATCAATCGAACAATCCGTCAAGTTTATAATACTTAATGTTATACCAGTTTAATTAATCAACTGATACAGTTGTATATATACCGTTTGACGAAGTGGAATCATGACCGCGGCATCCTTTTACGAGGCCTAGATGTCACCTTACTTTTATACGTTGCTCCACGCTCGTTGCAAGTCTTGCCGGGTTTCGTTATACAAAATCGCTTGTTGAAGATTTTGTTTTTGCTAACGTATAGGCAACTTTAGAAGTGTTAAAGTCCGCTACATAGCAGTCAAGACGATTCTATTCTCCAAATATCATGAATAACAACTCAACTGGAGCTCCGATGACACACGGCACGACACGGCCCTGTTAGTGTCTAATAAACTCAAGAACGAAATTACAAACACGGTTACAACATGTTTGTATTGCTTTATTTCTCTTGTTAATTTTCAAAATAACTTGAGTAAATTTGGTTTATTTCCTAACTTCAGTGCAAATAACAGTTAGACATGGCTGTAAAAATATCTATTCCATAGTTTGTGTGCGAAAACTCAATTTTTTTAACACTATTTTGGTATTGCCTTCGCAAACTCATTAGTAATTCGTGTATTGATTGGCCAACCACGAAATCGCCATTGTGGTCAAGTGGATGGGTTCAGAAAGCCAATGAAACACAAGTTCTAAAAACAGAAGTGTTTAAACTGTTTTTTCTCACTTTTTTTATCATAGAATCCGAAAAACTATCAAAAACTCAAACCGGTTTTTTGAAATTCTGCTCTTTTTTAAATTTCACACTCTTTTCAAGCCTAATTCGTACGCGTCTGTGGCTAGCCTTTCTTTAAATTCCTTTATTACCTCGTCAAAAACAAACTTAAAAAATTGCACGGAAAGTTGCGTTAGTTCTGCCCGAAATCAAGTTTATATAGGAAAACGTCGCGATGTCCTTTTCTCTTGCAAAACACTTGTTGGGGATGAGATCGAGAGGAAAGACAGTAGAACAAGCTAAGCAAGAAAACATAGAGAAATTGTTATAGGCACAAAGCACAAGAAAAAGAAACAATTTCCTTTCGCTAGTGTGAGCATCCGTGAAACAAGCACAAGCTTGTCGTCACCAGTCCACTTTGCGCGTGCGTAATTTTTCATTTTCGCGTTTGTGAACATCAGTAATTCCTTATACTTGTGCTTATCTCACAAATGTGAACCAAGCTTAAGATACGAATACGACAACGGCGACGACAACAGTAAAACAACAATAAAAATTACGACAGCCGCACGTTGCAATGCCTTGGGCTCGTCACCTGCACGATGTTGTTTTGAAAATTACGTTTTGAAGGTTTTACGACTACAAGAACAACCTACTAAAAATGGCAATCTTTATTTACCTTTTAAGAAAACACCTTTATCTTTTTCTATTCACGAAGTGTAACTCGGACAAAAGAGAAAGCAAACTAGCCATAGACCTAGGCATAAATGGCGGCAATCTAAATATTCTTTTGTATAGCGCAACTATAGCCTCGTTCTTGAGTTAAAGTTTCAAAGGCATATGTTACGCAAAACGAGGTTAAATGCGTTAAAAAAAGAATATTCAAATCGCCGCTATTTATGCATAGGTTACGGTCTATACATGGTCGAAACTGAGGGCGAGCAAGAAGAGTTTTTTTGTAAACCACTGTCGTCGATGTTGCCGCCTTGTATCTTAAACACGAGGTTGCAGTATAAAAGGCTGAGCCAAGGGGTTTCACACGTTCAGTTGCCCATCATCCACCGTCGAGTTAACATCTACAAAGGTCTCTGCTCTCTGCCAGCTGTGGCGTTTTATTTGCATATAGTTTAGTTTTGCAATTTCAAAATATAGCAAACAATTTACAGTTGTATATGGCTCATTCTTGCTTCTGAGCCTTGCCATGACGGTATTCGGCTGATTTTAATTTTATTAGTGTTACAACTATGAATTTAAATTAATTCCTGAAGGGAAGTTTCACCGAATAAAATAACGAAAAAATGCAGACCTCGATCGACATTGTTGTCTAATAGGGTCTTGTGAGGCACGCGCGAATTTCGAATTGTTCTGGCGATAAATTTGGTATATCTTAATTATTATCAGCAGCCTTTCATGACGTACGCCTACAAGTAGAACAGAGCATTATGCTAATGACTTCATTTACTATTAACAAAATGAAACTGTTTCACAATTATGGTGGAAATGTTCTCGAATTGTTGAAAGTGGGTTGTTCTTTATCAATGGCCGCTATTACATTTCAAAATTTATTCAAATTTCATGAAATGGCTCGAAAAAGGGGCGGGCCTAACCCCTTTGTACTGGAACCTCGTGTTTAAGCTAGCTCCCGCGGGAGGCTCGGTTACGATTCCCGGCGCTTAATCTTCCCGCAGGGTCTTGACTGAGAAGGCGCTGCCTTTACTCTGGCATTTGCAACGGTTAGACCTTTGCCGGTCTTCTAGGAAAAGGGCGTTAAAACTATAGGTCCAGCCTCTCGATCTTCTAAAGGGGGGAAATGAAAGATTCCACGCTACTTGTCGAAAAAGATTTGGCGGGTTGTCCCAAGTGTCGCGACGTGACCCGTCAACCACTAATTGTGGGCAAAAACTGAATAAATATCAATGTGAGCCGTTTATTCCAGACTATCTAAGACCTTCAATACCGAAGTCACCTTTTATTATAATTTGTAAACGGATACAAAAAAGGACCGATTGGGAGCACTTGTATGGGTTGGCACTGCATTGTATGATATAATCTAAGACAAACACAATATCCTTGTCTTTGACTATGAATTTCGGCCCGTTTGTCTGGGTTCACTCAGACCACAAAACAAGCGTCTTTCAGTACGAAACCTAGCATTAATTCAATTTTCCAAACATAATTTTGTCACCAAAACTGAGATGTGCAGCCTTGTTCCCATCGATATTGCCTAGTATCAAATAGTAATGTGTACCAGACTTCGGTGAAATGTCGCGCGAGACTCCGGGTTCGATCCCAGGCCTTGTCGAGGGTTGAACAATTTTTGCGGCCTTTTTCGCCACACACGTGTAAAGAGGCGTTAAACCTGAACACTACCAGGGGATTTAAAAGAACCCGAACATCGATCGATAACACTGAGAGAAGGGTTGCGACCCGGTGTTTGGTCACTAGTGGAGTGTCAAAAAACTGTAATTAGTCGGGACAGTAGGCCACAAGTTAAGGACTCGCCAGCATGTCTTTTTTGTGTTAGGAAATTACATCACGTGGCATCACGTGACAGGATTGCACGAGGTCGCAGAGGGAGTGAGAAGGGCCGACGCGCTCAATAATTTTGCTTATCTTTAAAGATGAAAATGCGAGCCAGAAAAGCTATTGCAGGTCTAACCAATTCCGTCCGAGTTAAGGCTACATATTTATTATCATTATTATTGTATTAGTATTATCATTATTATTATTATCATCATTATTATTATTATTATTATTATCATTATCATTATCATTATCAGTATTATTATTATTATTATTATTATTATTATTATTATTATTATTATTATTATTAAGCAACCTGCTGTACAATGGGGATTATTATATAACTAATGAGAGAGAATATTTTCAAAAAAATGCACTGATTAGTAAGAAACTATCAAAAACAACTGATAATTGAGACTGGAGACGCGATCAATAATTTTGTTTATTTATTAAGCTGAAAGTAAGAGCCGGGAAAGCTATTGCAGGTCTAACCAATTCCGCTCGAGTTAAGGTTACCTGTATTTATTATTATTATTACCATTATTATGAAGCAGTATAAAACGTATGAGTGCTACACTATCAGACACCAATAGGGCGCTTAACACGTAACCTAAAGGTCAGGGAGGAATGAAAAAAATAATATTACAGTTAACTAACAAATAATCTCTAAAGAAAAAGCTAAATTAATGAAATAAAAAAATCTAATATACTAACAAAATAGAACTCTCAAGTTTTTATTATTTCTATTATTATTACTATTATTATTGTTATTATTATTATTATCGTTATTATTTGTTATTTTTCTCATTATTATCAAGCAACCCGATGTAGAATAGGATTATCAAAGAACTAATGGGAAAGAATATTTTCAAAAAATGCAGATTAGTAAGAAACTATAAAAAAAAAAAGACAAATGAGACTGGAGAAAAAAAGAAAGCTGGTTTCTTTATTTAGAACTTTTTCCACTTTAGAAAATTTAGATTTCCAGTAACAATCGGGGTTTTCTGATTCACTTATTTGACTTCAATAGTATCATTTCTAAAAATACACTTACGTTCTACGACTTAATTAAACGGGGATTTTTTTCTGTTTACTGTTGTTCCCCAGCCTCAAAGTCAGGGCTCTGGGCTCGAGACAAAGGCCTCTCCTCCCCGCCGACACCCGACTCTTCTTCTTCCTCATTCTCTAAATCACTGAGTCCAGCCATGGCAGCCTGCAATTCCGCCTCTAGGTCCATGTTCAAATCCAGTCCGCTGGTGAAATCTGGTGTTTCGTCTAGCTCTGGTGAGCATGGGAGTTGAGGAGAGTTCGGTGCTGCCTCATTCTCCCTTACATCGAGTTCTACCTCGGGCGAAGCGTCACACTTGACCTCATCTTGTGCTTCATTCGATTCAACTTTAATCTCGGCATCATCTTGAAAGTCAAGAGTAACAGCGCCAATTTCGTTTTCAAGTTCTTCAACTCTGTCTTCCAAGGTTTTATCATTTTCCGAGTCCCCTTGGATTTGCCTTATCTTTTGCAAGTCTTCTTTCGAATCAGCACATGGTTCATCCCTAACGTCTACCATTTCTTTCTTACGAAGTGAAGATTCCGCTTGCCTTTCTTCAGGCGTGGATTCGTCATTCAAACTGGAACCCCTTACTTTTTCCTCAGTTATACTTTTTGCCGTGGTGACTTGCTCTTCAGAAACAGCCAAGGTCTGATGCGGCAACAGTTTCTCTACATTCTGCCTTAGTCCTGAGTCCTTTGCTTCCTCCAGACCAAAAGGCGAGGGTATTACTGTGTCTCTTGGGGTTATAACGTCCTCCACAAAGCTGTTGTCAACACTACTGCGTTCGTCTTCTTCTTTTAGAGTTTCCAGCAAAGCTGGAGCGATAGAGTTTTGCGCTGGTACTTCTGGGGATGGAGGTGGCGGAACAGATCCTCCTGTTTCGGAGCTTTTCCCAGAGGGTACAATTAAGGACCCTTCTTCAGTGCTCGCCTGCGAAAAGGCTGGTTGAAGAGAGCTTTCTGAGAGAATAGGTTGTACCAGCGGTTCATCAGTGGAGGAAACCCGAGATGGAGTGCTTTTGGGTCGCTGCCGCAATGGTGGCTCTATACGTTGGACAGAAAGAGAGCGAGGGACATTGTCTACTGAAGGCTGTTTCAGAGGTTTGGGCGCTGATCTCGAGGCAGTAGCTGAAAACTGAATAGGTGTACGTGATCGAGGTGGTCGCCAACCCGGGGCTGACATGCCACCCTTGGTAATGACCATTCGTTTATCATGTTCTTCTGTTGTCAAAGACTCAGGAAGGGCATTGAACGGTTTTGCCAATCTATGAGACCGCCACGATTGCCATTCTTCATAGGGATCGCCGTGTAGTTCGACAAGAATGTCCTGGGGAATGTGTGTTTTGCTTTCGGGACTCGGGCTCCGTTGAATCCACCTCATGGAGGGATCATGTGAAGGCTCGATAAAATTAATCACAAACCTATCTTTAGGCCATTCCTCGAAGTCAGTAGCGCTTTGCATCGGGGTGACGGTGGGCTCAACTCCTTGTTCAGTGAGAAACACTCGATAACCAGACTCTTGGGTTTCTGAAAATGTTTGGTTATCCAGTTTGGCAAATGCTTTGTGGCTTGTTTCCACAACTTGCCCCGTAGGTACCCTAGACAAACAGAAGTAATACAAAACAAATCAGTGCGAGTAACGGGGTACTTCAATTTATTATGTATGAGGGTGTTTCTATACACTTCTTAACACAATTACGAAACCTCTTCTTGAGGGGAACTGGCCTATTGGTAATAGAAGTGGATGTCGTCGAGCAAATTTCTCTGTCTACGCTTTGCTTCAACAAATAGAACTTTCAATAGCACGAAAAAAAAGCTTGAGTGCTACCTCAGATTCTTTAAAAGTGGTCATAACAACCAACTCAGGGACATTAAAATCTGATCATCGAAGACACCTAGTTTCAGTTGTTTGACCATTTCCATATATTTTTAATAACTGTTTTCCATAGCTCGAAACAAACTTGCTTGGCACTTTAAAAAATAAAAACAGCTACTGACATTTTAGTTGCCTGTGTTACCAACAACTTACTGCGTTTGACTTACCACGATTATTCGTCGATAATGAAATTAGATATTAAAGAATCTAGAAGCAATGTAGTATGTATAGTTAAGGCATTGTTATTTTTTAAATTATTAATGATATTATTATTATTGGTAGTAGCAGTAGCAGCAGCTGCAGCAGCAGCAGTAATAACAACAGAACTAATAATCGTTCCTACCTAATCGGCTGACTGGCAACGACCTCCTCCCTCCTAACAGGAGACCCTTGTCCCGAAATGGCCCCCTCATGTTCCATGTCATTTGAACTTTGAACCGTGCTCCGCCTTCGTCTGGTGTGTGACGACTGTTCTTCGGTTTTTCTAAAGGAATGGCGGCGACTAGAGTGGGCAGTATGTGACAAACGCGAGAACTGCCGCTGGAAATATTCATGAGCTTTGTCTGGACTACTAGGAGTTGGTGCAGGTACTCGCAAAGGAAGTGGGGAAAGCCTTCAACAAAACGGACATCAGAAGGGCGACATTAATAGTTTGTTAGAAAGTTTTCCTAATAAACATGACATTAAGGAGAGACTAAACTTGTTGCAGCACTCATAACTTCTGCGTACTAAAGAAGTGTTGCTCACCATCTTAAAGGAAAAATGAAGTAACAAAAAACAAATGTTTTTCTCACAACTATCAAACTGTTTAACATATTAAAATTAGAAGTATATATTTTTTTCATTTTCAGAAACTATGTTCACAGCTTAAGCCGGCTTTTCGTTTCTTGTACGACGGCTCAGAAACGCCAGTCAGCGGTTGGCTATGATGTCAGTGGTGGGGATCATTAGGCCGTTTTTTCTGTTGTTGCTCTGGGCTGCTTTTTTTCCAAATTGAAAGAGCTGAACTTAATCCATCGTTTTGAACAAAAGACGCGAACCTTGTACAATTTCTTATCATTCTGCCTACCACAACGTCATGACCTTCGCGCTTTTAAGCGCTGACACGGTTTTGGGGCCCGTGATGTCTTAGTTGAAAACCCAAACAAACAAACAAAGCGCGACGCGGCAAAAAAATCAAGAAAACTCTCCATGAATATACCAGTTTCTTGTGGCATTTAAAACAACGATATCTAAAAAATGGAAGCATTAAACTAGAACTAGGCATTTAGGCAACTGAATAGGACAGATAAGAGAAACAGTTTGAAAAGGAGTAATTGGTAATTAACCACATCTCGAGAAACTGTATTAACTGGAAAGACTCGCCGTATAAAAGGAGTTACATATGGCGTTATATAATGAGCGCAAATGATGCAGTAACAAATCACGCCTTAGGCAAAGACGAATTAAAGAGAAGCTCAATAACTACCTTTCAATTATACATTAACTGGTCATGCTACAGGCAAAGGCGAGAAACACGATAACAATCTTACAACTAAGATTTGCAGTTTGACAATCAGAACAACGCGCACTACTAAAAAGGCGGAACCGAAAACAGATAACCGTGTAAGGCTTGTTATCAAAATTACAAAATCCATTTTCTTGTTTGCCTAACTGAGTGAACAAAAATGTTTTTCAATACAAAAGAGGTATCTTATGCCACATACAAGATCTAAAAAAACTCTTCTTACCCGAATGATGAAGTTAGGTAATGACTGTACGTCGGCTCGTACATAATCTTCTCCTTGAAGAGAGAATCTCGGTCACTGTGTATATTGACATACATGGAGCTGTGTGTGCGGTTTGACCACTGTGACTGTCCTAAGCCAGTAAACTCACTGGGTGGTGTAGCAGTAGGACTAGGTGTGGCTTCTACCAGATTTACGGGTTCCATGGCTGCATTTAGGTGGTAGTTTGGTATGGAGCCTGCACAGTGATGATCTTTGATTTTGGGTAAGTCCTCAGTTGGGATGCCGATGGCAGAAAGTGGTAAAAGACGCCGGCCACGCTTCGAATCTAGTTTTTCCTCGTCCTTCTCTGGGGAATCTTCTCTATCGTCTTCAATTTTGCTTTCGCTTGGCTTCTCTTTATTGCTGTTCTCTTGTTTTTCGGGTTCAGTCTCCGACTCAACATCTTCCTCCTTGGGTGTTGTAAACCGTGATCTAATATCGACATCGAGGAGCCTGCGCGAACTTTCCTCCCTTGCGCTTTCCTCAAAAGAAGAGATGATATCTTCTGCTGAGGCTTTCTCTACGGGTGGTTTTTTCTTCTCTTTTGCTTTGGCTTCTACGCTTTTTGCCTCAGAGGTAGTTAAGCTGTGTGTAAAGGTAGCAACAAATTAGAAAAAAAAAACCAAATTATACTAGCAAATTCTACACATGCATGCGTGTTTAATTTAGTTTGCTAATCTAATAGCCCTTTAAACTTAGGGTAACTAAAAGGAATTTTTTTCTCTAAAAAAATGAAGTGTAAGTACAAGGTTGTTAAAGATACAACATAAAGATTTGGATAAGCCCTTGTTACTGGAAAAGGAAAAAATCCAGGTTATGTTACACATGTGCCACTCAGGGACAACCCTCTTTGGTTACTACAACCGCCACCTGGTTAGCCTAGTTGGTAAGGCGCCAGTCTTTCGTGAGGGGGCCCCGGGTTCGATTCCCGGTGCCTGACCTTCACTCAGGGTCTTAAAACAACTGACGAGAAGGTGCTGCCTTTGCCCTAACATCTGCAAACGGTAAGACCTTCGCGTCTTCTTGGATAAGGACGTTAAAACATAGGCCCAGTCTCTCGATCTCCTAGATCGAGGGACTTAAAAGAACCCACAACATTTGTCGACAAAGAGTACTGTGATCCCGGTGTTGTGGTCTGTCTCTTCTACTAACTGAGGGCAACTCTTATGAAAATTATTGTGAGCCATGTATAGCGGACTGTCTCAGACCCTCAATACCAGAGTCAACTGTATACTATTGTTAAGCGTCTTTGAGCATCTACCTATGGAAAAGGCGCTATATAAATGCTACTTATTAGTATTATTATTATTATTATATTATTATTATTTCTAGGCCTGGTACGAGCCCAATTGTCCTTAAAATCCCACAACCAAACTCCCAGCTGACCCAGTTGTTCAGTTTGTTAGAGCGACGTAGATCTGTTTCGTAAGTCGTGGGTTCGAACCCTA
Organism: Hydrozoanthus tunicans; assembly: GCA_026413305.1. Classification (NCBI taxonomy): domain Eukaryota; kingdom Metazoa; phylum Cnidaria; class Anthozoa; order Zoantharia; family Hydrozoanthidae; genus Hydrozoanthus; species Hydrozoanthus tunicans. Next base: position 51,091 of record JAOBAT010128186.1, read on the forward strand.
CTGAGATCAACATTTTTTCTCTTTCCTTTGAGTGAGTATGAAGTTTTTTTTGATGCTGTGTATCGGCGAAACTTGGGTTATGTCTCATTTCCAGTGTCAAGACCTCACTGGAACCGGTTTTCACGAATTTTTTCTAGCATCGAATAATTGCACTTGTTCTTGGCTTAATGTCATAAAAAAAACCTATATAATTGTTTGAACGTATCTTTTGATATCTTTATTCCTACTGAAGTTTTTTTTAAAACATTTTGGAAAAAGGCCAAACTTCGAAGTCGGCAGATCTTTCTTGCTAAGAAAAAACCCCGCTAAATTCTGTAGAAAGTATGCCTTGAACTATCATTTTTTTATCAAAAATAACTCACTCTGGTTGAAGTTGCTGCAGAATCCCAGCTAACACTGGTCGGGGAAGGTCGGCAAACTCCTCAAGACTGCGGATCAAAAGGTCATGCAATGAGCTATAAAGGCCGGCGCACACTTAAAAGTAAAGAGCTGAATTGTTTGCTCGCGAGGCTGTTTGCTCAGCTTGTTCTGCACGTGTGCGGCAAAATTTTAGTGAGATTCGAGTTGTAAGGCAAAAATCTCACTAAAATTTTGCTGCACGAGCGGAACAAGCTGAGCAAAAAGACTCGCGAGCAAACAGCTCAGCTCTTTACCTCAAGTGTGTGGACTTTGCAAGACTTGTCTAAGTAGGGAGTTGAACACTAGTTAACAAGTTAAGCAAAATAATTGATGTGGTTAAACCAACGTACACAAGAGGCCTGCTACAAAGAGACATATTTCTGCCATACAGAATTCAATTCAGTTGTAGGAGTGAAGTAGAAAGGGAATTAATTCAATTATTTGAAGAATTATACTTGTGACGCTTACACACAACAGCACAAGTAACAAACCCTCGCCCCTAATCTTAGAATAAAGTGCGACCTTTATCAAGCGACCACCCTCCACTATGCAGCCATTTCAGAAGTCCCGTTTTTTGACGTCAGTAAAGTGCTGTATCAAGAGGCCAACCTCTATTAAGCGGCACTTTTCAAAGTCCCTAGGGTGGCCGCTTAATAGAACTTGGACTAAGATTGAATTTGAACTTGAGTGCAACAGCTGAACAAAAATCATGTCGCTCAAATCATAAAACCGAAATGCGAACCATTGCGAATGTTTCTTTTAAAGGATTGAACAAGCGTAAAGGTTAAAAGTCCATTCAAGGCAAGTCGCCGGTAGGATATGGGAGGAGGGGGGGGGGGGGGATGTAGGTATGACGGTCGTATTTTTGAAGGGTTAAAATAGTCAGTATTTTTTAGGGGCTATTAAAGATAAACCTGTGTTAAACCAAAAACTTGGTATTCAATTTGAGGGTTGAAAAACTGACGCGAAACTATTAAACTGCTTGTAGTCCAGTATTTTAGCAAATGTGCGTACTATACAAGAAGTTAAAACAGAAGTCTTTTTGTGAACGTCCTACTGCGCGCGCTTTTATTTCCTGCATATCACGTTCAGCGCAACACGAGGTGGGTTAACGCCGACTCGCTAGCTATCCAGGGGAAAAAGTCAATTTTCAGTTGGTATTTGTTTGTTTTTGAACCGAGAGGTATTTTTTAGGGTATTTGGGGGACTTTTCCGACGGTCATCCTACCATTTTAACCCGAAGTCGAAGTAACCCCCCTTCCCAGGGGGGTAAGATTTGGCTTAGTATCATAGTACGTAGCTGACGCACCCTCTTTAACAATTCTCAACGTATCTCAAGGTATGTCTTTGGCCCTGTCCACACTAATACGTATTCGCATTTAACCTCCGTTTGCGTTTTATTTGAAACGTATAAAAGGTTTTGCGTTCCACTAGACCACGAAAACGGATTCGTTTATTGTCACCAGGCTTTGGACGAGCGTACTTTCGAGAAGAGGCCAGAACAGTTAAGGTAAGCCTTTTTGAAACCTTTGGTTTTGCCGGTCCACACTAAAACGCTTCATCTTCGTTTTCAAAACCTTCACTCTGGAAAGCGTTTTCGAAAATCTTTGTTTTTGAAGACAAACAGCCTTAGTTCTTGACTGTATATAGTGAGGACAGAAGGCGAAAACTAATAGAAAAGTATGCGTTTTCAAATAAAATGCATTAATGTGCAAAGAACCTTAAAGTCAAGATTGTTCAGAAGAGCCTAGACTCCTACGGATTGGCTCTTTGAAGCCATTTGATCTCATTAAATACTTCATCAGATGGAATTTCTGAATGGTCTCTTTTGCTCGGGTCACGTGTGGAAATTACATTAACATACCCATATTTGGCCAAATCAAGGTGCTCAATGTGGATGTAGTTTCTATGGGGGGTCCTCGTGGGTGAGTAGGGCTGTCCTCCAGTTGGCGTCTTGCTGCTTTTGGGTTTTCTCTGCAGTGAATAAAAATGAAGGTTAATTAATGAAAAAAGATTCTTAAGTGTCAAGGTATTTCTAAAGTACAGTCCCAAGAACCTTGTACCCTAGGCCCGGTGGGCAAACATCCCTATATAGTAAATATAAGGGAGTATGCCCCCACAAACCAAGACCTTGTAGCTGATATGGGCTTGTACTTACTGGCCTGTGCAATTCCAAAGTTGGAGGCACCATAGTTTCAGTCAGATCTTTTGGTAGAACTTTCCTCATTTCTCCGACTGCACTCTCTGATCTAACAAAACAATAAATTACAGTTCAAATACAATGAGCTTGTGACTAAATAAGAAATAAAAAAGTTTAAATCAAATGAGATACGCAGCTAAAGATTTGCAGTCTAGCTGTCTTACTAAATCACATTAATGTGAATGTGTGTAATTTACTATAGTTCATACCTATTAATTTGGAAGAAGAAAAAAAATTAGTCGTTAATGTGCATGCATTGAATTATGTGTATAGATATATAAAGATATATTAGATACAAACATAACAATCCAATAAACAGCATGACAATTTCTTTTATGAAAATGTTTTCTATTTTAAATTAAACAGTTTGGCTATATTTTGGCATATTTAAAACAACATTCTCCAGGCCTCTGGTGATCACATGCATACCTTGAAAAAATAGGGTTCGTCTGTTGGATATTTTCATAATTTTATATTTCGGGGTTTTTTTTATTTCTTGCTCAATCATTTTTATTAAGAAAGTTTTCCATATATAGTACTCTTCATAAATTGAAGTAAGTAGATGCCAACCATTCATTTGGTATTATAATTTGCTAGAAGCTTGGTGGCCTGACACAACTCAATTACATCAGGATACTATATGATTAGTTAAGCAATACCAACAACTAGCAAACAATGTGTTACAATCTGATTGGCTAACTTACTGTTTATTGAGTGACAGACAGCAAGTGCCAAAATCTATGAGTTCACAGTTTATACTTACTTGCTACTAGAGATCCTTTTTCCTCGTTTCTTTTTCTAAAGCAAAAGAACATCAGGTAAGAGTTCTTTGAAAAAGTAATGCATGTATGTGCTTCTTGATTATAAATGAATTAAATTTCTCTACTTTAGATCGATTAACTATTCTGAAAAGGAATGCCTCTAACTAACTGGTGCGAAATGAGAACTGTTGAGGTTGTTAACAGCAGGGAAATTATAAGCTTCCTAATTCCCTCACCTTGTAACTGTTATATGGACCACAGACCCCAAGTGACTAGCACAATGCAGGTCTTAAAAATACAGCTGACTTGCTGCAACTGTGTAAAAACCTGCACTTGTGTTCAAGCACTGCACATTTGGCTGATAAGCTAGGAATTTGTCTCAAAATACACAAAATGGTCATTTGAGAGGCTGACCCTAATTTTCAAATAAAAATTTTCTCCAGAAACTAGCACCTTTAAATTGGCACTCACAGATGTACAAACTCATATATATAATTTCTAATAAGCCCCCGTCTGTAACAAGCTGGCTGACTCTAGCTTATTTTAAGTTTTGAACAAGCCCCTCAACCCCCCCCCCCCCATTAATTGGCTATTGGTAATCTTTAAATACAGCCCCACCATCTTAAATATAAACCCTCTGTTTGGAAAGTAAAAAAATAAATACCATCTGAGAGCTTATTAGAGTGTTTAACTACATTTTGACCAGCAATTTTTTTGGGGGGGAGTTCAAATTTGGGGGTTTTGCAACACTGATACTGTACCTTGGCGGATGGGCACCAAACGAGATATGCTGATGTTGTAAACACATCGCGCCAATCCTGTTGTAGTTCATCATCATCAAATAGTTCATGAACACCAATTGCTGTCATCTTCTTTGTAGTCTCTTTTTCATTTATCTCAGGTGTCGTTGAAAACCTTTTCTTCCATAGCAAGCGCTTTTGATAGTCTGTCAACGTGGGTGATGCAGGTGAAGGGTTTGGGGTGAGCAAACCATCAGATTTGGCTCTTTTGTAACTGTAATTTAAATACTTAATTAATGTAATTAAAATGGATGAACATTCATGTATCTGATTAAGACATGTTAGGGGTTGGCCCAGGGATACCTCTTCCTCTCAATCCCGCTCCTGAGATTCCTTGTTGACATTCCTTGCAGGTCTGGCCAAGGGTTAAGTATTTGGGTGACCTTAGCTTCTTTCCCGTTAATTAGTTCTTACACTTAGCTTTCCATTTTTTTAGGGTCTGTAAAATGAGTATCTGTCCAGCAAATTTGTATTGCTCTGATTTATACAGTAAATGCTTTAACAAGCCCTCTCTCACCTAACAAAACCCTAACATAAAAGCAAAGGAGTTGTGTCTGTTTTAGTTTTGGAATGGTCCAGAGGAACAAAGATCGAGTCACTTAGTTGCTATTAAATCTGTTTCTGATCGGAGTTCATGTCAGTTTGTTTCTGCATTTGGATCTCGGCAATTTGACAATCTTTTGATAAGCCCCCCTCTCTAATAAGCCACCTGCTTGAAGGTTGAAAAAGAAATATGCCCCCCCCCCCATCGGTTGATGAGAGCATTTACCAAGGACATAATATGTTTCTAGTGAAAAATAACAACTGGTTAACATAAAGTGCCTTTGTGTTTATTCACATGGAAAAAACATTTATTTACTTTAAAATGCACAATACCTCACCTTAATTACCAAGAAGCCATTGATACTATCACTAAATCTAAATCAGACAATACATTTCTTTTTTTAAATTTGGCATTAAAGGGTTTGAGCTGTAAGCTGAGTATATGTTAAACAGTTTTGCATGAAGTAATCTTCAGAAACACTGCCATAAATCTACATGCAAATATCAAATAATTTGATAGGGATAATTTATTAAATTAAAAATTAGTAAAAGCTTTTCAGACTCTCATTTTTTTTAAAGACTAGTCAATTAATTAATTTACTTTAAATTTCTGAAACACATGCTTTTCTAAACAAAGTTTTGTGCCGTTTGAAGATCTAAGAAATAATTGGATTGGACTTTCCCTGTACTTTACCACTGTAACACTGAGATTATATAGTTCATTAAACACAGTATGTGTACCTTTTATGTGTTCAAGGTTGTGTATTGATAAGGATAGACTGTCGATGCATGCATGTACACAGTCAGTTTAAGACAATCTGACACAAATGCAAGCAAGAAAAGGTTATATGTGTGTTACTTAAAACTCTTGCATCATTTAACTTTTTAAACTCAATCCCTGCATGCTTGAATTTACAATAAGTTTGAGGATTAGGCTGTGTACACGTACCAGCAGTCTGTTAAATCTGATAGATCTGTAACTAGTATGTTGAACAAAAAAAAGAGTGTAATCTTACAAACCTCCTAGCTGGTGGTGTCACTGACGATGAATTAGGCAACTGATGTCTTTGCAATTGCAGTGCCGATTGGCCAGTTATATTCTTAGAACCAAGGTTAACATCTCCAAAAAGATCAACAACTTTAAGTGTTGGTAAAGACCCTGACAAGACAATAAAGTTGAGTACCTCTCATTTACAAGTTAAGTGCGAATCTCTGTACTGTTGAATTAAAAGCTAATTGGTTGACTCTAAACAGGGATAATTGCCAAATGAATATACTTATTTGTAGATATATGTTCTTTTGCTGAGATATAACATTAACAACATGCCGGATCAATTATTCTTTTAACAGAGGCAGAAGTGGAAAATTTTATCAAAGTTTTCAACTTCCACCCACCAGTTTTTATAAATTTTAAATTAATTATGTAGTCTTATTTTAGTGTCTGGAATTGCCTGTTGTCTGATCCTCAAGAAATCTGGACAAAAAATCAGACTACATCATTGACAACTTGGGCTTCTGGATGGGAGCTGAAAGCTGCTTACATATAAAGATCTAATGTTTCATTATGCGTACTAAAAAAGAAGGTAAAAGACAAAAGTCCTATGGTGAATATCCTATTATGAGCATGCAATTATTTGGCATGCTCATAACATTGTCACGTTCTGTCCACCAAGGGGGAACTTAGTGCTGAAAATATACTAATATAAGTGTATACATTTTTTATCTTTAGGGTAATTTTTTGACTGAGAGGTACCCTGAGGGTAGGAAAATATTATGGCTTGGTATTTTTAAGGGTATTTAGGGATCTTTATTGACAGCCATCCCTATCCTTTCACCCCAGACTACCCCCAGGTGAAATTCCTTTAGTTTTCTACTAGTTCATCCGTTCTAAACTAAACAACCAAACTGACTGGCATATCTTATAACTACGTCAAACACGCAGTTCTTGTCAAAACTAAATTTTTGTTGCCATTATATTGGATTAGATCGGTGTAAAATATTATTATCATTAACGAGCAAATCGATGATCGCACAATGAACATCTTAACATACCAATAAGGGCAATATACAAATTGTTTGGACGAGTTAACGGCAACGTATTGTAATATCTCGACGCCAATTTTATTACTTTACTTTAAGAAATTAACTTCAATGTACACATACCGTCAGATGATTCGCTGTGTTGCTTTTCCCTCAGGCGTACGTCAGTAACTTCACTGTTAGTTGTTGAAGTGGTGATACCGTTTCTCAAACGCACTGCCTCCTTCACCTTTTGAAGACTTGCTTTCCAGCATTCGGGATGTTGACAGAGAGAAGCACTACAAACCCCGCCACTGTGTCCCATTGTCGCTCTTGACAGGTTTATGGCTCATTTTCAACTGCTTTAAGATAATAACAATTAGAAAACGGATAGCTGTGATTTTCTCCACTTTTTGTCGATAGGTTTATCATCCTTCTATTGGCATTAACACATCGAGTGTTACTTTGCTTTTCGAACACACGCTGCGTTGTGATGAGTGACGTCACGCCTTGGTAACAGAGCGTCGTTTGTTGCCGGCCACGCAATGCTCGGCCCAGTCTCTTCCAAAAGTTACGCGCCCAAAGAAGTTTAACGACGTCACACGCTAATGGCACATATCAGGAGTTCTCCTGCACATATACATAAGTTTGTAAAAAAAGATTTGATAATTCATAAGTTAAATCAGGAAAATCGTGAAAGTTTTTGAAACAAAGGAGGTAGGATCTGGAATTTTACAGCCACATGACATGCAACATTAATTGAACGCAATTTACATTGTACAATGCACTAGATGCAACCTCCAATACATTGGAGAAACTAAACATAGACTTAAAGACCGCTTTAATGAACATAGACGACCAGTTGATAAAACCAACATTATCTTCAAACCCACTACTGTCTTTGAACACTTTTTAACTGCCAATCATTCTGCCTCTGACATATGCATGCTTCTAATGCCCATTCAACAATTCTATTATGCTCGAGATTCTATTCGCAAAGCTAGAGAGGTATTCTTAATAACCAAAGCTAACACTTTAGAATCTAACGGCCTCAATAAACGTGACGAAACCTACTAATCTTTAACCTTGTTTTTTATGAGGTCTTTTCATATTTTTCAAAATTATGTTAAGTCATGTTTTTCAAACCGTCATTTTCTCTCAATGTAATTTTGAAGTTAGTTTATTCTAACTTCTCATTTTTCGTTGTAACTCTAGATCTATTTGTTTTTACATTTCCGTTTTTGTACATATATAAGTGAAAACTTTGCAAGTAACGAATGGAATCAATTAGATATGAGCATTAGACAAGTGAACTCTTTAACCAAATTTTAAAAAAAACATTTGTAAAGCAGTCATAATTTAAATTAAAAAGGTTATATAAAATAATAAAGGCTAAAAATATAAGTTTTTAAACACTCAAACGTTTTCGACTAAAAAGTCA
>JAOBAT010128187.1:0-35657 GCA_026413305.1 Hydrozoanthus tunicans
CACGCGTAATGTTTGCTTACCAGAAATACATTTATTATAAAATTCCAACCCTGCTTTTTTATAGTCTTCTTTATAGAGAAAAAAAGTTTCCCATGATCAAAATTTACAGAACCGAAAAGTGGTTTACAACAGTTTCCCATGAGTCAAATGCACAAAACCAAAAACTGGTTTCCAACAATTTCTGAAATATCCAGGCCCGGGGTGTCTAACATTTTGAATTATCTAACTGTGACAACCTTTGCCTTGGTCTTATATAGAAGGTTTGTTAGCTTTCAGGAACCTTGAAATGGAGTATTTTCTTAACTGAATTTTGCATAGAGCAAACATTGTTAGGTTCTCTAATTACAAATCCATTTAACAACTAAGACAAGCTGTTAAAACTTAGGTCCTGTAAAAAAAGTTTGTATCATTCACAATGGTTCATGTTTGTGAATTGCAACTCTAGCTTTGACTACAAAAGTTATTGACAACGAACAGCTTATGATTTCTTGTTGACCAACTTATGACTCATGAAATTTGTGTGGTACAACCTCACTCTTGAGAGAAAGCTGCAAAGTTAGATTTGGTTGTTTGACATACAACCAGGAAAATACTTACATTTGAAGTAGTTCACTGTAAAAACACTAGCACCTCCTTCACTAGAGCCTGAAGACAAAACAGTACAACTTGTTAATGATTTGATCAGTAAGTCAGTGAAAACTCATCCTCACTGGGCTTAACAAAAAAACTGCCTTAAGCCAAAGAGACATTTCAAGAAGTCCAAGTACCAAACACATGTAAAAGCAAATAGTGTCTCTGTGTTATAACCAGCACTTTTCATAAACTTTAACAGACATAACTGTTTACAAAATGTATCTTTAATACAGGATACCTTATGCACCTTATGCTTTAGCTCTGTTATCCTTCTGTTGGAGAGGGGGGGGGGGAGTTCAGCTTATTTAAAATTTGAAGCTCTAGATAAGGGCTTATTAGAGATCGGGGCTATTTAGATGTTTTACAGTATCCAAGTAAGATCACAAATTTTCACAGCAAAAAATGGAAAACTTACCTATTAATAATTTTTCTCCAAAATTATTGGGAGGAGGGGACTTACCCCAGCCCCTTCTCTAACTACAGCCTTTAACTCGCAACTAACAAATTGGAAATGTTTTCAATACCTGAAATGATTTTGGGAGTGTGGACTTCATGAAAACCATTGTTGTCACAGAACTCTCTAAACAGTCGACAGACACCAGCCTCAATTCTAAATATAGCTTGGTTGGGAATAGTCTGCAAGATAAAGCACACAAAGCTGATAGTGCAAATTATAAGGGTTTTCGATTCAATTTTAAAGGATTCAAAATCTAGTCTGAGCAGGGCCTGCTTCTTTTATTTACAACAACTGAAAATAGATGCATCTATTTCCAAGAAATCCCCTCAACCCCTTGCTGACACAGTCACTTGGAACTAAGAAATCTTGTGACAGCTGTGTTATCAGTGCTCTAACAAAATGGAAATGAGGGAACACCGAATCCTGTTATTCTTTCAATGCTCATTGTGTTCTGGGCGCCTCACTTTATCAAGGCTCCTGCCCGCTAGTGCTAGTTAACATATTTTGCTCACAGGTTGAAAAAAAGAGAAGTGTGTGAACTTTACAAAGGTTTTTAAACAAAACGTTTACATAAAAATACTTTATTCGGAAGATCATAGTAGTTCATATGAAAACCTCTGTGGCTCCAGTTCAAGAGTTATCAAACAATTAAGTATAAAGCTAGCAATTTAGTATTACTATCATCATCATTATTACAAAAAAGGCACCCTAACTGTCACTCTTCTTGAGCTGATTAAATGTTCTCTGTGAGGTACACTATTAGTATTGTATTGCATCAATCATGCTAACTAGGCAAATAAAATTATGAACCTCACCCTCAAGTCAATGATCCTGTTGTCAAGACGAGTGTCTTGATTTACATGAGCAAGATTATCATCCTATAGAAAGGATGAAACAAGTCAAAATCAAAGTTGTAACATAAAAACTGTGCCCTCTAATTAACAATAATTATACTTCAAGGTTGAATCAGAATCAGAATCAGTTTATTTAAACACATTTTACAAAAGATTTACAGCTAATCATTTCTTCTGGATATCGAGTAAAATTAATCAAAGTATGGATATGGTTTTAGTAAGGTAGTGTCTTAAAGGCTAAGTAAACTGGGGAGTTATTGAGTTAGCCATAAAATTTTAACATTATGTTTATTTTCCACAAGTCAATAGTAAATGAGGTACAAAGTGCTGACTATTAGATTAATAAAATACAATGTTCAACTTTTTTTTCTGTATTCTAAATCTTTTTAATCCCTCAATTATATAAAAAATATGGAAAAACAGTATAAAGCTTTAAAAAAAGCAAAAACATGTTTGCATGTGATTGAAAAATGGCTGCCACTGTCACTCTTGACCGAACACTTGGCATAATAACTAATAATATTTCAGGGGCGAAGGTCAGCTCTTCTTTCTATATATTATTATTATTCTAGGTCAAGCCACTATCAGAACAAAATAATTTTAAAGGGAGGGTTCCCCTTGTTGCTGTTAAAGCCCCTTACTCCTTCATTACCCCTACCCCTCCCCCTCTAAAATAATACTTTAATTAATTAGATTTTCAGGGGTGGACAGCTATGTAAATGGAAGCATTAAGCCCTACTGTTAAGTTACAAACAATATGCAATAAAAATTTCATTTTAAGGATATGCGAAGCTTAACTCTACCTCTTCTGTTTCAGGCCTTGAAGCATCATCAATCTGCAGGGGTAATCTGGGTACAGCCATACTGATGACAAAAATCTGAAAGTTGAAAAATGTTATTAAGCACAATTAAGATGGATGGATAAATGATGACAGATGGTCAGATGGACGGATGCTACTAAGAATGAGAAGATGAATGAATAAACAATGGAAAGAAAAATGGATAAACTTAAAACAAAACAGAATGGAAAGTAGTTTGGTTGGTGGACGGTCGGATGGATGGATGGACAGATGGATGAGAGGACAGAAAGATATGGATGGTTGAAATGACTTGCTCTTGAACAGACGATAGGATGAAAAGATTGATTGTAAAACTGTTATGAATAGATACAGAACTGAATTGAATAGTAGTATTGGAATGTGCTGCTTAAATATTATACCTTGTCAACTGCAATTTCAAGATCTTGTTGAGTACAGCTGACAATTTTCTGGTCTGCAACTTTGACTTCTCCTTCCACATCAATGATTGATTCCTTGTTTACACTAAAGTGTGAAGGCACGTTCGATCAGTGAATTTCATGCCTTATTATTCACAACAACTTCAGAACCAAAATTAGTCAAACATGGTTTCAATTATACTGGGTGAATTTCTAATAAAAACTGTTTAGACTAAATAATTGACAGTTTTCCTTATTTTAGAATGTCAAATCTCCTTACCCATCTCTACCCATCCCACAGGATATTACAGTATTTGTATTTGATAATGTTGAAGGGCCTGCAATTTTGGTTAACTATTAATTAACATCCAGTCTAGATCAGGGTGCATTATTTAGAGAAATTTTTGTCAGGAACACACTATAAAAATCTTCAAATTTACAAATTGTTTAGTACAGAGTGTAACAATTAAAAATGGGCTGAGAATGTTGTTAAAATTCGAATACGAATACAGTTAAAATAATGTACAAACAGTCCTGTAATAATTTTACTTACATACAATCTAACATGGCATGCCCTTTTCCCAATTACAGCAGGTCTGGTACAAGGTGTGTTGCCCAGAAAATTGTCCAACTCATATTCAGTTTTTAAACAGTTAGTCCTTAGAACTCTTTTGAAATGATATGAACACTGTATGTAGCATACAAACTTCTAATATATCTGCAATATCTATAAATGTTTCATTTACCTGGCAGCAAATTTAACCATTGGTTTACTGATAGTTTCACTAACAGCAACAATTCCTTGGATTGTGTGTTGCCGGTCTCGCAAAATCATAAAACACTGTTTTCCTAAACAAACATAATGTGAGGCAATTATTAATAATCATATTAAAACAGTTTCTTGAATTATGTGTTGCCAATCTGGTAAAATCATCAAACACTGTTTTCCATAACAAATATATCTTAATTTTCATAAGTTGAAAACAAAAACACCCACAACCTACAATTAAAACTAATCAAATAACTTTCACCACACTAACTTAATATTCTGGAACACATAGCACCATGCCTTGACAAAATCACACAGTTATTTAAAACATTATTTAGAAACACAAACTAAGTTAAGGTTCCTTTGAAAATAGCCCACACTTAGCAAACTTTATTGTTACCTGTTCCTCTAGAGGTGTGAAGGCGAGCCCGTATCAAAACTCTTTGACCGGCATGAGAGGTGTTAAGATCTCTGATGTTTGTCCACTTTTTGTCTATGAACATCACATAAAACAAAACAGAAACAAATTGTTATCAATTTCAATACAGAGGTATATGACAGATTTTAAAATTTATATAAAACTGAAGGTAATAAAACTGACATCAAGTTGTCATTATCACAAACTTGTATCAGTTATGTACAGTCAGGTAACTTTGGCATTATACAGGTATAGAATCCTGAGGCTGCTTATTAACTTCTACTAAGGGAAAAAAACAGCATCGCTTGTGTTTTTAAGAGGTCTTGAGGATAGTATTGTGAGAAAATGAAATGAAGCCAATTTTGACCCTGCTTTTCGACTGCCCTCTTACATCATAACCAAAAGTCTGGAAACACAAGGGATGCTGTTTTATCCCTGTTAGAAAACAACTATAAAGAAAGTGGATTACACTGGTTTTTGAAAAAGATCTGGAGCTGTGTAACGTCAAATCCATTTTCTATTCTCTCATATAAAATAGATCTATATGTCACCAATCAGAGCATGTGTTATATCAGGATTATTTTCTAATATAAATTAGAATTTTCTTTCTTTTACATGATTGTATAGATCTACAGATTGTAAGTTTTTATCAATTGTTCTTAAATTCAGTTCAAACAAGCTAAAGAGAAAAAATTATCTAACAAAGCAATCAGAATCAAATAAGAAAGTTCCTCTCAGGGTAACCAAGATATTTCTCTGATTTTTCATACAAAAGTGGGAGAAACATATGAACAAAAGAAACCACAATTGTTGGACTAGTTAACAAAACTTGGCAATTTTTAATTACCCCCCCCCCTCACGGTCAGATACACCTCAAGCATTTCTCCTCTAATAACCCCTCCCCTCCTCCCTTCCGTTCCCTCTCCCCTTCCCCCTTCTTAAAAATTTGTAGCCAGGAAGGCTATAGAGATTTTTCTTCTTCACTACCTACTGTAGCTTTATCAATATATCACTACTACTGTCACTTTCTTAATCACTATCATCTGTCATTCACTATTAACTATTATCAATATCATCAATATCCCTATCATCACCTTTATCTTCATCATTCTTACAGTTGTTATTAAAATCTTATGAATTTGTGCACAACACTGCAAACAATACACATATGGTTCTTCACTGGTTTTGGGAAACAACCATTGTTATCATGATCTTATAACTATTATCATTTATTGTTGTTTCTGCTTGCGCCACAGTTAATGTATTTACTGTAATTTAAAATATTTACCTGTCTTCTCCTTTGACTGGTTCAAGGGAAGAACAGCATAACGATCTTTGGCAAAGTCCTAACAGAGACAATATTGAAGTTAGACGCTACTCTACTTCATTCCAAAATTGGATTTGCTACAAAACTCCTGGAGGATGAGGTTAACTTGTCAAAAAAAGTGATGGAAAATGTTAGAAAGCCTGATAAAAAATAATTTGCATCCACAAACCCTTTGTTCCTGGGTTTGTATGTACAAAATTTTTAATAAAAGAATGCTAACTTTTTTTTCTTTACTTTCAAGACTCAAAAATAGTTAATAACTTTAGTAAAATTTATCCAAAATAAAAATTTATCTGTCGTGAGTGCTAGTTCCAATTTCAGAGGAAGCAGTTAAATAAACTGTAAACAGAAACCCAAAAGCCAAGAGAAAATATTCCCTTTTATAACATAATATTATCTAGCAGTACTTAATAACCTAAGTATAAAACAGAACTAATACTGTCTCAGAACTGGTATTTAATTGAAAACCAATTATAATTAAATAAGGTCCTTATTGAAGCAAACTTTAAATAATATATTGCAAAATTTTTAATAAAAAAACTTGTGATGTAAGAAATGTGCTCATATCAAAAAACATCCTAATGTACCTCAGCACTTTTTGCTTCTGCTTCTGCTTGCTAAAATTAAACAAAATAAGAAAAAAAGTGTTAAGGTAACACAAGATTAGAGAAACACTCCATAAATTACATAAGAACCGGATGCGTTAGTCCCATTAGAAACTGGTGTTCATTTACAGTGGAACCCTGGTTTAATGATCTTCGGTTTAAACTTCAATGATATTCCTGGTATATCGATAAACATTGGTTTCCCTGGCAAAAGTTATAGTAAAGTGTTTTGGGCAAAACCCTGATTTAACGATATACGGTTTAATGATATTCCAAGTTTAACGATTAGGATTTTGTTCCAAGAAAGCAAAATCCTTCCCAGTATAACAACAAAATCAACATGACATAGCACAGGAAATGCTGGTTTTATAACAAAACAAACTTTAATTAATAAACATCAATGCTTCTGTCAACAATCATTGTTCTTGCTTATGCTCCAGCAGACTGAAGTGTTTTAAACCGCTTTCGATTATAGTTTATCTGCTTTTTCTTCCTTGCCTTTTAACACTTCCCTTAATTATTTTAAACTGTTTTGACATTTTTAAGGACAACAAAGAATACTCCAGATGTTGCATTCGTGAGCCATTCTATGTTACAAAGTATTAATTATAAATTTATCAGTGAACATAGAGTAAAAGCGTGTACAGTACATTTTCCCAGTATAACCATATATTTTTTAGAAATCTTCCCACAATATCATTAAACTGTGAATCTCGGTATAACAAGATATAGTTTAACTCGAATTCCACTGTATACGGCTGAGTTGACAGGAACAAGTCTGGTACAGTGTCTTGCTCAAGAACACAAGATAAGACAGGTCTGACTCAGACTCAAACTTGCAACCATAGGATTACAAATCCAACTGCCAGTAATGGCAGATTGATCTATCAAATTGATTTTTTGTGAAAAAAAATAGTTAGCCATAATTATTATACACTTGGTTTGTTTCAAATGATGTGATCATTAAAAATAAACATAATATTTTACCTATAACCTGTCAAGTAAGCTATATCTAGGGAAACCTAAGGCTCGATAACTTAACAATTTTAAAAATTTGTTGCATGGAAAAACAGTGAGTACCTGTAAATAACAATGACAACTAAATGAAACTTGTTTCAGTCAAGATATTGATATCCTTCCTTTTAATGAAGTTTAACAATAAAACTGACTTCAAATAAATTGAAAATTCTTATTCTTTTACCATCGCCAAATATTTATGAAATTTCTCTTCATTTGACAACATATACTGTTGATTTTTGGTATTCTAATAATTTTCAATTAAATACACCCCTCCCCCCCTTCCCCCAAAGGAAGAAGCAGAGGAGAAGAGGATTCAAATAATTAGTTCGTCCAAGCCAATCTGGAGCTTTAAAGAACATTTTCAAATCACATCTGGAGCTTTAAGTGAGTTTAAATTTAACTCGTTTATACAACAACAAAAAAAGTTTTACTACACTTTGATCCCACTGATCTCTCTCTACCTTCTCTGACAATAATCACACTCGCTCACTAACTCATACTGCAGATTTCAGGTTTCTATTCCTTTTATGTAAAGAAACCATTGAGAGAGGGCTGGTTTAACAAAACAACTAAAATACCAAAAAACCATCAGTAGACACTGTCAGATGAAAGGGAAATATTATAATATTTGGTAGTGGTAATAAAAAAGAATAGAACATTAAATTCTGTGACTGATTAAAAGTCTATAAATAAAGCACTAGTAGCATATTTGTAGATTCCTGTAAACTATTAGCGATAGTCTTTATATGCGATATAAACAATCAACAAAGCTTAGAAAAAAAATTACATTAGTTACACTCCTAGATACTTCAAGTGATGGTGTACCATATGTTTTATAAAAAATAGCAGTAATTCCCTTCTAACTGCTCATTTAACTAGTAGTTAATGTACCTACCCTTTGGGCCTCTCTCTCGGCTTTTTTCTTCTCTTTTTCTTGTTCTTTCTCCAACTTCTTTAACGCTTTCTTGGATAAAGGTTTTCCATCTGGCCTAGGTTAAAGTCAATATTAAGCCAGTCAGGATTTGGTGATAATGGACATCCGAATACTTCAATGTAGATCAGTAGAGCCTCAGTGAAATATACGGCGAGCTTTAATGTATGATTAGAACAGATTTGCTCACCCAAGTGCAGTTGTAATTGATGCTTGATTCGGATCAGCATTCTGGTCATTTGACGACATAGTAGCAATAAATCGATCAGTTGATAAATTAAAAACTGGAGTTGGTAATTTGTGGATCAAAGGGGCAATTCTTGGCGCAGATCTCAGCACAAATACCACGCTCCGCCGCAAGAACATGAATAAAGGACCGAATCAGAACTGCACGGGTTGTTTTATTCCCAGAAAGCCATGCGCGAAGTTTATTGATACACAGGCAGCCCAGGCTACACAAGCGCTTATTCTCAGGGATACAAACTACAATGAGTCTACAGCCAAAAACATTTCTTTCTTTACTTCAAGTACAGGAAAACGACGGGAAATTTAACGTAAGGAACATCGATGTCAAAATTTTGAACTTGGTTGATGAAAAGTCTTAAAAGGCAATTTAAAAAAACTACTTGATGACGTCTAACTCCTATACAAAAATTTTTCTCATCCTATAGCATAGTGTTTATTCGTCTTTAATATTGTTAATCACTCACACCGAACAACATGTAATCAGATATGTAGATACTTTGAAATTATTTTTTTTGTTGAATGAATCTAGGTGCATACAGCGTGTACGCATAACGATCTAAAAAGTTCAAAATTATAATTGATTTCCTGTTCACTAATCCCCTCTTGTTTCTTAGAACAGATTATTATAAGGGAAAGACCAGTTGGTCTCGTGGAGGAGGAGGGAGGGATAATGACAGAATGATTTCTCTGCAATTTTTTTTCAGTCAAGCTTCGGAAAAACTCATTTTTTGACCATTCTATATGTGACCAAGTTGAGTTTTACTCAACATGATTCGAAAAACTTTTACAAACAGTATTCCATATACTGGTTTTGCTGTTTTTTTGGCTGAAGCCGCGATACGTTTCTATAACTTCCGGTTGTAATTTACTTTTTACACTCGTGTTTTTAAGTACTAAGAGAGTACTAGGTTCACAGGGAATCATAACGAAATTTGTATCCGAGACTGTGCGGTGTTTTTGAGGTGTAAAGTAATTACGATTTTAGGCTAGAATTTAGAGCGAATGTGTTTAGATTTTTTTTGTACTTTTGTTGTGTAGAATTTAGCTTTTGGTTTGCAATGAAAGTGACATTTGTGTTACTTCGTGTGAGAATGTGTGTAGGCGTGTCGGATGTTGTGGGATTAGTCTAATTACGTCACTAGGAGTGTCGAAGTAACAACATGTCAGTTTTGTAATGTAATGCGTTATTTTGGTTTGAGTAGAGATGTATTTATACTGAATTCGTTTGACAAATCAGGTTAGTTCTGTTTTGTTCTGTCACGACCGCGGCGTCTGCCGTTGTGTTGTTTCGCGGAGTTCCTGTAGTCATGTAGCAGTGTGTTGTGTTATAATTCGCTCTTTCTCTCTTCGTGGAGTTTTCTAACATTGTCTGGTCCAGTCTATCCACTTGGCTACACATATATTTCGGAATGTAATTATTTTTTCTGTCTGGAGTTGCCCCGCAAAATTTCTTTTTAAAAATTTTTTAGTTTGATTTTATATGATTGTAAAAACATGAAACAAAATTAAATTGAAATAAGAGGAACGGCACGTTAATTTTCAAGAGAAAGGCACTTGCTCGAGAGTTGCGCTTAATGGTTGAGCTCGAGAAAGAAAGTTAAAAATATTTAAGTGACCCGTACAAAAGACAAAAACTAAGTGGACTCAATTTTTACTTTAACTTAGCGAAGGTCCATGAAGAATCCAAGCTGCAAATAAAACTGTATTCTCGTTTGACACGTCTAGGGCTAATGGCTTGAGAATTAAGAACTGGTTGCTATCTCCCTTTTTAAAAAATTTGTGCTATAGTATTTCTTTTTTCTATTACCGTTACAAAGCTGCCGGTGGCGTTTATTTTTAAACCCTCAAACTAGAAAGCGGCGCTTGTTCGAAAGAACGCGCGCCGCTTATTGGGCTACTTGTGAATATGTGGTGGCCTTTATGCTTCTCAAGATGATATTTGCGGTAAAGGCACGGCGCTTGTTCGAGAGCAGTGCTCACTGATTTATTTGTGGCGCTTGTTCAACAAAACCGCTTATGGTTATCTTTTATGGTTATGGTTATTTTTGGTAAAGTTAAGGCTTTTATTCAAAAGCGGCAGTTATTGGGCCGTGACTTTTGGAATAAGTTGCGGCACTTGCACAACTGAGGCGCATACCAAGTTTTTTGTGATAAAGATGTGACGCTTAGTCAAGAGCGACCCTTACTGAGTTATTTGTGGTAAAGAAGCGGCGCGTGGTCTAGAGCGGCGCTTATTGAGTTATCTGCGGTTAAGAAGCGGCGCTTAGTGTAGAGCGGCTTGCTTGTCATATTATTTGCAGTAAAAATACGGCGAATTAGTTATCTGCGGTAAAGAAGCGGCGCGTAGTCTAGAGTGGAACTTAGTGTTGAGAGGCGCGTTGTCTAGAGCGGCGCTTATTGGGTCAACTGTGGTTAAGAAGCGGCGCTAAGTGTAGAGCGGCGCTTGTCAAGTTATTTGCAGTAAAAATACGGCGAATGAGTTATCTGCGGTAAAGAAGCGGCGCGTAGTCTAGAGCGGCGCTTGTCAAAATATTTGCAATAAAGATGCGGCGCTTAGTGGATAGAAGAGCTTGTCGAGTAATTTTACAGTAAAGATGCGGTGCTTAGTCAAAAACATGCACCTCTTATTTAATTCATTTGCAGTAAAGATGCAGCGCTTAAACAAGAGCGGCGCTTATTATTGAGTAAACCCGTCCAACCTCCTTTATCCGTCACCATTAGATGGACAGAACGTTTTCCCATGCAAGTAGATTTATGTTGCAACAATAACTAAGTTGAAAATAGAGTTCATTCTACATTTGGAATGGCTGAAGACTAATTTTACTCAATTATTAAAGCAGCAACTGGAGATTGAAGGGTTAAAATTCTTGTAGCTAATGAAAAACAGGATTTTAAGAAAGTACACGAGTAAATTTTGCAAAACAGTTATTAGCTATAGGTGAGTTAAAAACGCTAAAGAGCTAGATTTTACAAACTAATGTAAATTGACGTATTACAACGAATAAGGGGAGTCACTACTGGGGACCTTAAGCAACAAGGACGGCAACATCGACGACGCCAACGGCTTAAAAAGTACAAATCTTGAGATTTGCCCTTTTCGGTTACTTGCCAGTTTGCTTTCCCTTTTACCGAGTCAGGGGCGTAGCCAGGATTTCTAGGAGGGGGGGGGGGGTGTTTCAAATTGGTTCCATTGAAAACGGTTGGTATAAAATCGTTACATTACGTAAACACAAATAGATACCACAGTGACGTTCACTGTACTTATTAAAAGCATAGAATAAAACGAAAAATTTCAGAAATCGAGAGTCCGTTACACTCTTGCTGGGATAAAATCACAGTTAGAAATAGGAGAGGAGGGGGGGGAGGTTCCTTGGCGCTAGGGAGGTGGGTGGTTGGAACCCCTGGAACCCTCCACTGGCTACCTCCCCTGCGAGTTACGCTTTGTCAACAGATAAAGATAAAAAGTTTAAATGATAAATGGTAAGTGAAAGCTGACAAAACTTTTTTGGGTCGTTCTCGTAAAAACTTCGATTCGAAATTGAGCTTGTATGTAGCTTTTGTATTCACTATTTGCTCTGCCGTCGTCGTCGGCGTTCTAAGGAAGCTTGACTGCTCTTCCTGGCAATCTGATCAACTTCGTTCCAAGGATCTCTCCTTTGCCGGGCATTTGGAGAGGTATTGGTAACGAGGTTATAAGACTGGTGACAGGAAGTAATACTAATCTGTCACATAAACAGTATAAAGTGATTTTTCATACAAAGTATATGAAGACAAAGGATTCATAAAAATTTTACACAATGTTCAGCCAAACGCAAACACGTTTTGCGTGAGCATACAACGAGGCTTTGGCTCGTCATTAAACCATATATAGAGTATTTACGCAATATTAATTATGAGATTTGCTGAACAGACCAACTTTTAGTTTAAAATCTCCTTGAGTTAATGAGTATTTATGATGCTAAATGGGCTATTTTCTGTGGTGTAACGAGCTCGCGTGTCAAAAATGCTGTTTAGTAAAAGCAATTACAGTTCACACTTTACTAACCAATGCAATGGGCGTTAATCCATCCAGTAACTAGCGCTCTTAATTTATTGAATTTAAGGCAATTTATAGGACAAGAATCGGGGGTCAAGCGGAATACTTGCATACTTTTGGCCTCGGAATTCTAATATTTGAGAATATTTCGAAATGAATACGAATAATCTGGTTTAGAATATTTCGCTTTATCCCCGATTCAAGAATGTTTACCAGCCCTCCAAGCCTCTGGTCATTAAAGTTCTCAATCCGAGGCTTTTAAAAATCTATTAAAATTGTTGAAATGTACGTGGCTTTTTGCAAAATTCATAAAAGTTAAGATCGCATTTGACAGCTAATTCATTGTGTGACTTTGTAGCCGCTTTGACTTCTCACGCAAATACTGACGCAGAGGCAGAATTGGTATTCGAAATTTTCTTAATCGATATCGTGTTATCTACCTCAAATGGGTGTTTTCTGCTTGCTGTACATGGATAAAACAACCACTATGGTTTGAACTGACCCACAAATCACGATCAAGTACAACTGATTGTGAACAACCGAGATGCATAAAGCCAAGCGAATGTCTGCAAGACTCGCTTGAAGTATATTACTTCTAAAAAAGTGTAGTTCATTCCTCCCTCTTTAAGCCGGAGACACACTGGCTAGGCGATTTTACACGCCAATCGTAGCGAATTTGATCGCATGCGAACCGTGGCGTATTCAATCGCTCGTATCTGACATGCTAGATATGGACGCATTAACAAAATTATTAAACTAACATTATTATCACTATATATTGTGTTTGTATTTTGCTTTAATAAATAATAGTTCGAATAGTAAACTCAAGGTGGCAGGCACTTCAAAAAGAAACCACAGGCTTGTATTCTAATCTTGAGGTGTGTCTTTAGCTTCGTAATATATTGTATCAATTTAGAGAGATTCACTAAGCGAATTTATTCGAATTTCACCAATTGCAGCGATTGGCGTAAAAAATTGCCTACGGTGTGTCCCGGGCTTTAGAAAAACAAGAATTGATTGAGAATGGTGACCATGAATTCTGCATGTAGTTTGTCGAAGTATATACTAGGGGTTGCATGGAAGCAGAAAAACGAATAACAATGCATAAACGGAAAATATTGAAATGTATAATAAAGTAAAGAATAGTGGGCTGAGACGGTTGCCTTTTAGGAATAATAAATGAACAAAAAACTTGAAAGCGAATTATCAAAGTTTCCAGATTTAATAAGGAATAGTTAAATAAAATATTGTGATAAACAATAATAAATAATAAGATAAATTATAAATTGAGAATAATCGAGATCTAATTAAGAACATAACGATAAAAACTCAACTGACTAGGACAACCAAAACATACGTGACCAGGGACCAGCCAGTTTGATGCAGACCCCTGATGTAGACGAACGTACGTCAGAAAATTCCCGCCAAAAATCGAAAGAGCTCGCGCGCGATTGCATGGCCCTTTTACCGCCAAGAATGAGTTTTCATCGTCTGCATGAGCTTGTCATTGCACTCGTGATTTTGGTAAGAAAAAAGTTGTTGCGAGAGAAGTTAGTTGAGAGAAGAACGATTTGTTGTGTGAAGTGGTCGTGAGTAGAACTGAGTTGGCTGTCACTGAGAGACCGAGACGAAGTTCAGTTTTATGCTGGGAAGAAAACACAACAGAGGAGAAAGGAGAAGCACAGGTCATCAAAGGCAAAATCAAGACACAAACATAAACATGAAAGGTAAAAGCTGCGCTTTTTTAAACTAGTTTTCAGGTAGTTACCAAGCATTACCATTTGAACTTAATTCAAATAGAGGCGAACTCTTCAAGTTCAAATAAAAAATAAGAAAACGTTGAGAAAATGGCCTCAATTTAACCTTAGGAGTCACTTGTTTGTCTCGCCGGCATTCAGTTTATGCCTGATTATCGATAATTGCGTATTTATATAAGAACTTCTATCTGAATGAAGAAAACATTCGGTAGTTGGGTTAGTGTTTCTTTTGACATACTACTAACAGGTATGAAAATGGGTGCTTTTCAAAAACTCTCAAATTTTGCGCAAATTGCTGGAACAAAAAATAATTTAAAACTGAATGACTGCGGTCCTATGCTCAGCGTTTGTCTCTTTGTGGTTAGGTGTCAAGCTTATAGCAAGCTTCAACTTCATAAAGTAACACAAGCCTACACTTGCGCAATTGCACTCTCAAATAAATATTCGTAATTCCCTTTCTCTTCCTCTTTCCTCCCCATTCCTCTCGTCCCTCTGTTCCTCCTGCAACGTAGGCTAGGCACAATTGTCTCAAAAGTTCTTTTAACAACACAAATTTTGCTTCTACTAGATAGGTTTATCATTGCCGTATGTGTCATAAAAACGTAGGGCATAGCATTGACAGGCTAAACACCTTCAATCTGTGTTTCCGTTCGGTTGAGCTCTCTTGCGGTTTGTCATCAGTAACTCGCACAGAATTCGTCTTTATATCTTCTCCGCATTACAAATTACAAATGCTCTTAAATAAAAGTCCCAGTAAACGATCGTTGCTTTGTGGTGTCAGTTCATATTCAAAGATGGGCGAATTAGTTGGGGCTTGTGGAAGTTTTAAGAAGATTTTGGGGAATCGGTCCTCCTCGCTCCCATGCAGTCCGTTCCTCCAAAATTAACCTTCTTTAAACTCCTACAAACCCCGAACTAATTCGAGAGAGCTCAACTAAACGGAGACACATAGTGAGGGTGGCTAGCTTGTGGGCACTGTTTTGATTTTTTTCTGTGCTCACTCAGTGTTTTTTATAACAGCGGAACTGAGTCCATACAATGAATCACCACATGCGAGACACGTGGTGTGATGTGCTTTCTTAACAACTTGCAGTTACATTTTCATCTAAAGCCGAATCTCAAATTTGAGCCCCTGGTAAAGATATTTTTATAGAAAAGGAGTGTACTCGCTTTATATATTTGTTTGATTAACAGAGATTCGTCACTCATTCCACCTTCTTCTAAAACAACCTTTAAATACTGTTCTCAACCTAAAAGTATTTAAAAAACATACTGGTGCTCGGATACGTAGAGAAGGACTGTACTTTGTAGAAATAATTTGCTGTATTATTAGTGGTCCTAGTGCTCCACAGTTTATAAGGAAATTTGCAAAGGCGTACTGGTCACACTAATAGGCCCCGACTACGTTTTATACACACAAACGATCAACGAATTTCAGCGAGGGCTGCCGCCCTTCAGCTGGGTTATGATGTTATTATAAACTGAGGTAACCGGCTCAGCCTGGTTGAGTTTGTTAAAACGTCGAAATGTTGTTTTAAAAAGGAAACTCAGCCTGGCTGGGTGGGTTGAAACTGAAATTTTAAAGCCCAGGCTGAGTTGAAACGTTTGCGCGGGAAATTTTTTTAGCAAGACAATCAAAATTGCGCTACAACTTCCGCTGTAAAAGTCGAGCGTGGGTAAATTACTCAACCGGGCTTGTTAGCAGTTGTATTAATGTTTTCACCCCGTTTATAACTTGGGTTGAATATTCCATCCCGGACTGGGTCGTCGGGCTGGAATCGGACTGAAATTCAGCCCGGGGTGAGAATTCGCTTAAATAGCTGAAAATGTGGTTTCGCTGTCGTGTCTTGAAATAATCCCTATTTACTCCGGTTATACAAACACCCATTATTGTCAGGACATTTCCTCCCTATACCACTGGTTAACTTAAGTAAATATAACTCGATCCCTTGAGCTGTTTATTCCACTTGAACTGAATTTAACAAAAATTTTAACCTAGAAATTCCAGATTTCTATATTCCAGGTGTTCTATTAGAAAACTGATCACAACACGATGCAAAGAAAATTTTTTACCATTTTCCTTAACTCCAATTAAACATTCTATGATGCAGTGAAGCAGTGTTTAGCCGAAACCAAGCGGAAAACATTCAGAACATCACGTTCTACACAAAATAACGAAAATTTTTTTCATGTTTGTCATGACGATCTGATATTATATTAAAATATCTTATTACGATCCTTGGATCTCATGAAGTTAAGAGCTTTATTCAAATCAGTCTTGTTTTGTCATTTCACTTGGGCACGAATTGAAGCAATTGAAAACTGTTTAAGCGTCTTTCTCGTAACTGAATTTTTTACAATGACATAATGTGCCTTGATATGAAACGCCAAATTGAAGTTGACAAGTTCTTTGTCTCTGCTCATTGGCTCCCTGGCCTGGGGTATTCTTCTAAAAATTACTAAACGTGCATTAAAAGGATCCAGGGAGGACACCTACTGCGGACTTGAATTTTTTCCTAATTGTCTAATCTGAATGGCTTAATTGCCTTTAAACTATTGCGCTTTTAACTTGAAGTTAGAATAAGACAGCTTCTGCAATCGAGCAGACTTAACAACCTTGCCTTAACCTCGCACGGTTTATAACTTTGGTGTTTTTTCCAGAGCAGCTTCGCATAATTCGTTGCCGGAAAGAACAATATTTGTCACCAAGCTTTTAACTTTAAACCCTTTTCTTTGTCCATTCCTTAACAAGCTAGTGATATTGGTGTAAGGATTTGGAAACAACTTTTCATTGTAAAACGTTCTCTGTAGCCAGACACAGATACGAACAAATGGTTGGCAGTGAAACTCGCTGAAGCAAATCTGCTGATAGAAACACATTGTTTCCCAAACTTCCCACAAATCATCGATATATATTTATGTCATGTGAATAACTTAATTCAACCACGATGGTTGGATCTTTTCAAAAAAAGTTAATGCTTCGCTTTTTGACACCTTGCAGAAACATGTAAAACAAAAGCTGACTCTGGATCTTTGCATAATTGAGACAACCAGCCATCATACACAAAACACCACCAAAACTTTTACATTTGGCTAATGTAATTTTAAACTCGTTGCTTCGATCCATTGACTAGTAGGAGTCGTTCAGCTGCACTGTTACTTCTGTTTATTAAAATATATATAATTACATATATAATAGTATATAGCTAAAATACACTTTATCTACGTAGATTTGTATTTACAAAGAGCAAAGACAGTTCTGTCAACGTTTAAGAGCTTAGCAGTATTAACGTGCACGATAGACGATGCACAGATTTGCCATTCAATTCAGTTCACGTCTCGGACGCTGGTTCGTCGAATGGCGGCAAATTTTTCTTCTTTTTTTTTCTCTCTCATAGAATTCGGCGTTGTTTATTCAACTTAGCCTTTGACAGCGCCTCGGTTTGTTTTCGCTTCGCAACAGACGGCGAAAATTCCTGAAAAGAGAATTGAATAAAAGATATTGAGAAACGATCTCCGTTAACTTAACTTTTTTTGATAAAGCTAAAGCCCTTTACTGCTTTAGATCGCTTTTGTGAAGCAAATACGGTATAAAATGTGTGTAGAGTTTATATAAAAACAACTTACAAAGTGATTAACATTTAAACTCGTAAAGCTCGCAGTTCTAGCAAATTAAAAGTCAAGAATTCCATTTTCTACATAATTTAGAAGCAAACTGACGGAAATGAACGTTAAGTTTATATTCACTAAGAAAATAAGAAGCCAAAACAGAGATTTAAAATTAATGGGCTTGTCCGTATTCAACTAACAAGCTTATATGACTAATCATTTATCGTTGGAAAAACAAACATCCGTACTATTTTAAGAATACGAAAATCGTTGCTTCGATTCCCACCTTTTTCTGTGTCGAAGCTTGATCTTTCTACAGGCAAGACCTTCCGCACAAGGACAGTTGTGGTCCAAACTGTAGGCAAGGCCTCCAGAGCCAACAGTACAGATTTCATCTTCCTCCAACATTCTCTTGCAAACAAACTCTCCGTGCGTCTTAGCACAGCAAAGACCTTTATTGCAGTTTTGATCTTTCGTGCACCTGGCATCTATTTGACCAGCAGGCACTTTTCTTCTGCATCTGCCAAACATGCATTCCATATTCTTGCAGCACATAAAGTCGCGACGGCAATGCGTACCAAGGGGCTTACATTTGTGGCACGATCCGTAGTGACGATGACAGAACTTGCCATTTCCACACTGTTTATCTTTCCTGCATTCGATTTTCTGCGGGTGAGGTAAAAGAAAAGTCTTTTTACAACAAGACATGTGCAAAATCACTGCGTAGAGAGCAAAATCGTTACTTAGTACTTTACCTCAATTTTAACTGCGTACGATTCTGTCTTGTTTTTCTGGTTGTTGACTGTTTGAATGTTCCATATCCAGCTCCATACAACACACTGGCCAGTCTCTACCAACACAAAAAGCAAAAATACTAGTGCAAAATATCTCATGATTGGAACTAAGCCGTTCTCCTGTTTTGTGCACTCGCGTCAATGAAGTGATCGGGTAAGTTCACATCAACAGCTTTATGGCTGCGGAGAACAATAATCTGACAATTGCTGTCAAAAGGCGTTTAGCACACGTGTCATTAGCACTTCAATTTGAACAATGTTGTCCGTTGCCAACCAGTAAATTCCTTTCTCAAGAGTCCTTGACAATGAATTAGTGTCAATTGACCAAAGGGGTGGAGAAAGCTAATTTACTGGGTGGAGAGAATTGCCTGGAGTGTTAGTACATAATTATTGATAAAGCTAATTAATCTCTCGTTCTTTTGCAAACTCCAAAAGGAAATAAATGGTTTACAACAAAAATGATGGCTTGATGACCTGTGGCGTCACAAAGCTTGACAATAATAAAGATCCACTGAGCTAATCATAAATGCTATGGAAATATATTTGTTTCTGGCTAAATAGATTGTTGAATAGTTTGTCTTCCTCACGCAAGTAAGACAGAATGACGAACACCAGTTGAAGCTCAAGTTAAGAATGCGTGTTGATTGATCACGTAGTCAAGAGGGAAGCTAAACCGAGCCAGAACACAACTAGGCAAAGATCCGCCCCTATTGTCTTGGTCTTTTTGTCGACTAAATCATGTTGTTATGCTAGAACAGAGAGTTCGAGATTGCTAAAAACTTTGGTAGTTACAGAAAAAGACCTAAACGGAGCCAGCCTGTGAGATAGAAAAAAATAGATTTCTGTTTGAAATAAAATGGTTTTTACTATTTTAGGGTAGATCGTTTTGGATTTGATTTATGTACCTTGCGTAAGAAAGAATATTTAAATTCCTTGAGGTTCTCTCACGCATGATTTCACACAGTAACACAAACATATTTGTTAATACCTAACATTTATAAAGGAAATGATTTACTATTGTGTACATGCAATTCTAATATTTGGCTGCTTAAGATTTAGTTGAGTTAACTATAACCCTTGCATATTGTCAAGCCAAACCCAAGGAACGAAACGATGAAAAGACTTCGACGAAAACAATGAAGAGCTTTACAGGTTAATTCGCTGCAATTTATTTTGAGTCAGCCAAATGCAGTATCAAAAGTACACAGTATATTTGTAATGAGGCATCTTTCTTTGATATATCTCAGCACAGATTTTTTGAATTCCCATGCGGCAGAAAACTCCAGAAATTATTCTAAGTATTATTTGAAAAAAAAAGACAAAAGCAATGAAGTCTGTTTACCAAAAACGTGAGAAAGCTACAAGCTAAAAATCCGCTGTAATTTGAGTATCGTGTTCCCAATCCTTTGGGGCAAAACAAAACATTTCTATGTTGGTTGATATTATATTTGAGCATTCAAATTCAACATACAAAGTGGGACAGGCATTTTGCCTTTTGAAATGCATAGAAAAGAAGTTTTAGAACGAAACGAAAAGAGGTTACTCCAGGAGTAACAACTCTAAAAGCAGTTAAGTTACTATGAGTCTTATACAAGCCAAGGACAAACAGATGTCTTTATATAAGCTAAGGACAAACAGATACTTCCAAGTTGCAGATAATTAAAACATAAAATAGTGATGGTCTCTGATGATCACATTCAAGTTATCAGCGACGGTCAAATCTTAAAAGATTACGTATTTATTTTGCCGAGATGAATTTCCCATGCAGCGAGCAGTTTTCAAAAATGGTTTTGGTTGCAAGGTATTGAAACATTTAAAACCCTTTTGCAACGCCATTTTTGCACTGCACAACACTGAATAACTCCCCTTTATTAGATATTTCAAGATGAACATGCAAACGTCATATGAATTTGGGAGAGAAAAATAACTCACTTTATATTTACTCAACTGATTTCAAATGAAGCACATACAAACAAAAACGAAACATTGTATATCTTTGCCTGAAACGCCGCGTTGGTTCAAAAACCTTGTCCTTTTAATTTTTCACAACACAGTGCAAAATGAATGCTTGCCAGCTATTCCGTGAAGCTATTTGAGCAAAATATAAAAAGTTTTAAATTTTCATAGTTATCGGACCATTTTCAATAATCAGAGAATTGTTATTTGACATCTCTTTTGTTATCACTAACATTAAATATAACGGGACTTCTGTTTTGAGTAATAACAAAAGCGATTGTTAAATATTTGGCTACAGAGAAACTGGGAATCAGTACAGGAGCCGTTCAAACCGGAACCTAGAGCCTTTCACTTTTCTTATGTTACTTGTTAGCCTCGAAAGCCGATATCTTTGACAGCGCAATGCTTTTGCATTTGAAGGAGAGATATTCATGAAACGATTTTATGAGCGCACTTTTCCTGAAGAATTTGCGAGTTGGGTGGTATTGCCACGAGCAACCCGTTTGCGAGATCAATGGTGTATATCCATTAATGACCATTGAAGAGAAAGCGTGCCACGGACGGACAATGCTCTAACTGAATTAACTATGCATGAAATAATCTATGTCGATAAACCCTGGCTTAAAATATGAAAGGAATGCTTCAAGAATCTTAAAATATTTTCAATCTTGGCTACTTTGCTTACTTACTGTGATTAAACAATTAAAAAAGTAAGTTCTGCGTTGAGCGATTACTGAAACTGGATGAAGAAACACATGTTTTCCCGCCTTGTGCTCAGTCCCTCCTCGCTTTGCCATTTTTAAACTTTAGGTTTTGATTTTTTTTCCTTTTTTTTCCATTTATAATTTTTTCATATGAATCATCACAAACGAAGCCTCTAGAAGAGAATAGCTACTGTTAAATTTCAACAGCTAAAGCTGTTAGTAATAAGGTTATTGCATTATGATATCCATCCCCAGCAAAATTCTTAAAGAATTTCCTTTGTTATCAAATCAGTTATTATCGCGTTTAACCCTGTGAATTCATTACTTAACGTTGCTAATGAGAGGTCAAATTGTTGCGGGTTAATCCTTGTTTTTACATAACACAGACCCGAACTATTCGCTTAGTAACCTTTTCAAATTAAAAGTCTATAAATGCACATAATCCAACTTCCTTTACTGAAGTAGTGCAGAGCTTGGCTTTTTAACAGACACAGAAATGACATGTTCTTTTACGTGAATATAAAGGGCCGATAAGATTCAAGGTTTGAAAAATAGAGAACAATCATGCATCTACATGTGTATGCACACTGTTCTTCATGGCTGAACTATATGTTAATAAAAGTCTATGTGCAGCGTTGCTGGGGTTTGTATATCCATACACCATGATTGCAATTTGCGTGAATACAAAGGAAATAATTGAATGTTCGTGTATTCAAACCCTAACTGTGAAATACTTTTAAGATCTTTAAATTAATTATCTGCCCCCTAAACAAAACGTTCTTAAATGGAAAAGTTTTGGCCTCAACACTCAAAGAGTCGTTAACAAAACAAATTCACAGATAAATGTTACACGAACCATACGGCTCGACTTCGAATTACTCATCATTTCATTTTCATGGGCTTTTGCTGCAAATTAAGACAAAACGGATCATAACTGTAGCTCAAATGGAGGAAGCAAAGTCAGTTCGCCCAAGTTTTCTCAGTTAGATTTAATTCAAAATTGATTTAATTGGTTTAATTATAGCTGTCAATATGGTTTTGATTATCTTACCTTTTGTCTTTAAAAGTGTGTTCAACTAGAAGCACCGTATTTTTCTGACTTGGAAATTTCTGAAGCAAGAGCAAACGCATGCGCACTTCAACTCAAATTTCTGAAGCAAGAGCAAACGCATGCGCACTTCAACTCAAATTTCTGAAGCAAGAGCAAAGGCACGCGCTAGGTGTGTGCAACAAAAAGGAAATTTCCCTTTTCTTGCGTCTCTTATTCTCTAGTGTGAACATGCTTTAAAAAACGATATTAAAGAAAAGTTCTCTTTAACACATTGCACTTTCTCGAGTCAAAAGGTCTAGATAATTTCTAATAAAAAAAGAGTATTTCTGGTAATCCGTTGTCAACATAATTGGTTGTTTTTTATTTTTAACTCCTATATGTTTAAAGCCCTGTTCCTTGAGGTTCGCAACTCACAGACTTGCGCAATTCAGTCCAAAAACAGAAATGTTGCTGAACACCTACGGGTTAAGCATATAGTTAAGAATATATATATTTTTTAATATCCCAGCGTTAAAGTATTTTACCAGCTCGTTCTGTAGAGTCTTTAGCAAATAAGACCAAAATCTTTAAGCTCTTTTTCGTGTTATTTATTTTGAAGAAGTTGCTTTCCGTTGCCAATAATTCCTGATGATGACATTGCTTTCCCGCCCAAGTTGAGTCCGAAAATAAGCTTTGTATCTTCATAATGTGACTGAACTCATGACCAGTTCAAATTTCTCAATGGCTGAAGATCGCCCACCCCTAATGAGCTCTCCGCCGCAGACAAAAATGAAGGTGAGGAGAAAAGAGGGCATCTGGTTTAGTTTAGAAAATTGATACAAACAGCTAACGGACCGAAGGCAGCTGAACAAGCACACGCCCTTCATTTTCAGAATAACTAAAGATGAGTTTCTCGTTAATGACCTTATTTTACCTACATTCTTTCTTATAATACACAAGGCTGAAAATCGCCCAAAATAAAAGAACATTGTAAGAACATACCGAGGCTCAGAAAACGCAAAGAATTTTATTTCGGATACTGCACAAGGCTATGGAAGTCAATTTTTTTCTCTGCTAATACATGTTTGTTTGTGCAATATTACCTTTTGATGTTTAGTACGTACAAGTTCGTTTTGAATATTTTCTCTTTATTAGCATAATTCCAATTCAATAAAGCATATTTGTGCTTTCCGGTTGGTTTGTACGAATGGAGAATAACAACTACACACCCAGTTCTAACATTATTATATTTAAGAACATTTTAAGAACCGCATTCGAGAGTACGAGAAAACCTCAAAATGATTCAGAACAGTCAACCTCAGCCAAATATTAGGGCGTTATTATGTATTCAGCAAAATCACTGCAGGCGACGCGTCACTCCGACAACTAATACGAAACAAAGCCGGATTGGAAGAGTGAAAGAATTTGGATGTTGTTGTTCGAGTTGCTAAAAGTCAAACTCTTACAAAATCTAAAAAGAACTTTAGCTTGCTTTGTCTTTTAAGAGATTTCGCGAAGATACTGAAATTGAATTGCTTAACTATTTAGTCATTGGACAAACAAGCTGGCCAATTCTGTCGAAACTCTGCTCTACTTTTGCAAAGGTTCTCAAGTATCATTTAATCAATCATTGCAAGAGGAATACCTTTATTGGCTAGAAACAACAATCATTTCTACCAAACAACAATTTTTTGGAGTGGGCAAATTACATTTCAGTTCTTGTATCGTTGGCTACACTCACGTGTTTACGTTATTAATCACAAAAGCAGATTAAGAGCACAAGGGCTAACTTGGTTTAAAAAGTTAAATTTCTATTTGGGCTAATAAAAAACCACTAAGTCACAAGGCAGTGTAAGCAGCGCTTCCACAATCCACACTGGTTTATGATTGGCACAATCAGAGTGTAACATCAGTGACTCGCATAACTTCTACAAGCCGGCTTTCGCAACGACGGATATATGTAAAGCCAAACAAATTGTTTTAACAAAAAAGTAGCTAAGACACATCTAGGTCTTCTACCTTCATAATGTTCTCTCTGATTATAAATAAACTTTATTGTAGGATTTAGACTTCTGACTGAGTTATTTCCTAAACTCTTAGACAAACACTTACATCTAATCTAATCTAATATGAAATGTATGCAAAGATATAAAATGTAACGTATTTGTAAAGTTACTTTTATGCATTCACATCATTTAAGAGTCTTAAAATCGTGAGAAAAAGGATTCATAAAGACTTATCAGCTATACAAACAAAATACAGGCAGGAAGTGGGACTTTTTAAATTCCTTGATATTCAGTCTTTGAGGCTCGAAGTTAACAGACTTAACAAACTTAAGATTTTGTTTACCGGAAAATTGCTACGGAGATTTATCAGTCAACTCAATACTTTTTTTTATAAGAACGCCTAATTATTGAGGTAAAACATTTTAAGGGTTTCAGCCTCAAATATTCTTAAAATAATCTTAAACAAATTTGTTAGTTTTGGATGTGTAATTGTTGTTTTCTATTCTGGCAAACCAACCAGAAGCAAAAATTCGCCGGCCAGAAAGCGGAAAGAAAATTAATAAGGAAAAGTTAAAAAAAACTTTTATATACGCACAACACTATAACTGAAAGACGATGTTGCACAGATGAACGTAAGCCGAAAGAAAAACTCTTTCCATAATCATATAGTCTTGCGCAGTATCCAAAGCAAAAGTCAGTCTTCGCTTTGCCTCAGCCTCAGCATGTTCTTAGTATTGGAAATTTTTCAGCCTCATGTTCTAACGAAAGAATGTACTAAAACAAAATCATCAACAAATTTTAAAAACGTCATTAGCTGATGCCTTCCCATTTCAAGTAGGAATTAGTTGTGCTAATCAATTATATTTTCGAACTGATAGCTAAAAAGTTTTGCTTAAGTTCGTTGAAATCAGTTGGAAAGTTTTTATTCAAGTGTACCGAAGTTTCAGTTCCCTTAACAAAAAGAGAAGTTTGTTTCCTTTCAGTTTTGCCAACGGTTCCTTCTCTTTAACATCCTTTTAACTAAAAAGATAATAATTTACTCAGCCCAGAATGAGTTCAACTTGACATAAAGGCCATATAACAAATAACAAGAAATACAAGTCCTGCGGAGACATAATTCGGAAACACCGAGCTCCTGAAGGGGACTGAATCGAACCCAAGACTGTCTACAAGTGAGCTATTGTCTTTTTTCATATAAAACCATGTACACTGGCTCAAAGACTGAACACTGATTGCAATCTCACTGAATCTTTAAACCAACATCGGTCAGTTTTCAGCAGACTTCGAAGCACAAAGCTTTGATGTACTTAATAAAACCCTTTTCTTACAAAAAAATACCTTCTGGTTCTGCGGATTGTACCATCTAAAGTTTTTTTGTTCTTTTTTTTTGTATGTTCATAATTTATTTACGGACATTGTTGTATGTAAAAGCGCCGACCAGTAATAACGCAATCGAGTTACAGCCGAAAACTGTACTGAAATGGACCCTTTTAGAGTTAAAGTTACGCACACGTAACTTTTGATAAATACAAAGATAGCGACTTACAACATTTACTATTTTTGATGGTGATAGGCCAAAAACTTTCAAGTATACAGCTCCGTGAAGTTGTGAAATTTTGGCAGAAATTTGTGATCCTGCGCGCCCCAAAATATACAAAATTATTGAGATACTCAACGGGCTTGGCTCAGATCCTTTCAAGATACCGCGCGACATTTCACAACGCGCCGATCCGACGCTTATTTAAGCGAACAAGATCACGTACACTCCACAAATCGCCTAAGAAAACTAGCAGAAAGCAGTCGAAACGCCGCAGCACAACGTGAGACGTAGTTTCATCCACGATGAATAATCGTTTTTAATTCATTAAAATTTTCAACCTCGAACATTGCTTTTCTCGCATTCTGATTGGCTCACTCAACCTCGGTTATCAGCTCGTATTCCGAATTGACCATATAGAGAAACTGACTGTGTAGAAATATGGTTCTGAATAAGTTTGCTGTAGTTTATAAGTATCCGATAGGTTTAGAAATTCAAGAAATTCGCACTTGTTGTATATGAGATGACTTATAGCCAAAGAGGCGCGGTTGACTACCTCTTATCCAACATGCGCTTTTGGAATAATTGTTAATTAAGTAATTATTTAGCATGCTAAGATGACATATCAATCCCATACTCGACAGATATATTAATTCTTAAGCAATCGTTCAACCGGCAGCGAAAAAGTTTTACTTAGTAATACTAAAGATAAAATTTTGACAAAAACCGTGAAATTATCTACTTTGGTACTGTAAATGCGACAAAACAATAAGCCAGGGGCTTATTCAGTTAGTCGAAGAGCTTTTCTTTGCTATTTCTATCTAGAGGAGGCCAAAACTCGGGAGAGCTTATACATGGACAATAACTCGCGTTTTAAGGTCATTCCCCTGAAAAAAATCCGCACAGAGATTTTTTTTACAAACTTTGTCAGTTTGTTCCTTTGTATATGTTGACTCCGAATATGGAACAAAAAGTGGGGGTCACCAACTTTGTTTTTGAGTTACAGAGTGTCAAACTATGGTTATTTTATGTCAATTTAGTCAAAAAATGTTATCATCGCAGTTTTTTATCCGGCCGCCAAAAACATACATTGCTGATGTACCGCTAGAGTGACTTATATTCTTATCACTCTTTTTAACTTTCAGTCGAATAAGCTACACATTTAAGGAGTTTTGTCAATAAATGTCATTAATTAACATGACTGATCAGCGTTAAAATTACCTCACCCTAGTTGAAAACAGCTAAAAATTGCCCATCAGAAGGGTTACAATGACCCAAATTCTGTACTTTCTATCGATAAATATTGTTTAAATTTTTGCATCAGTTGGGAAAAGTTATTTTGTTACGAAATTGGAAAATAAAAAGGGGGGGTCCCCGATTTCAGTTTTTAGATATTCAGCAAAATAGTAAAAAAATTAGCAACAAAACGTTATTTTCAGCGAGGGGCCTGGGGCGAGTGCGGTTAAGTACGCCTCGATTTGTGTCCAAATGAATGGAATCAATTCTTGTCAGCGAATACATGAATCGTTAGGCAAAATCGAGCCATTAGTGTGGAATTTCCTTACAAATATAAATATTGTGAAAATGCACAGAAGAGCTGCGCAATGCAAAACAGATGAATGACCTTATATATATTTTTTGGGAACTCTTCTCAGAATCGGTTTCATATTGACATTTTTTCAACTTGTTTACAGTTGTCGATACTGCGGACATTGGAATTACTATGTTCTGAGACAACGACGACTAAATTTGTGATCATTAACTGTTCAGTACTAGTACTGTACACGTTACTAATTACAGTGTTAAAATACTCCACAGTCCAACCTTAGGTTTAAATTTATCAATGCCAAATATAACCCCCGGGCCTTAATTTAGATTATGCTTATTAGTTCTTTAAGAGTTTTAACCTTTAAATTCTATACCACCAAATGCTTTAGCGCAAGCAGCCATTGTATTACAGTTTAGCATCATTTCATCTCCACCGAATTTACAGTATGTAAATTATATTCTCTACATATTCCGACCCATAGCTATTAGCATGCTCTCAAATTTTGGGATTTTTTAGCCTCAACCTAGTTCTTTTAAAAACTATTCTAACAGACTTCTTTCTAAACAAAGCAAAATATTCAAAACTCGCTTGCAGTTGCCTCCATCGCTGCAACCGCTTCAACCTCCATTTCAATTTTTGACACATAGCGTGTTTATTGCAGGCTAGCTCGTTGCGTACAAGAAACTCGTTTTTCAAATCAGTGATTTTCGTTGTGATTTCATACCCTCCTCGGAGCTAGGCTTCCTTCAAGAGGAGAGAGCAGCACATGTGCATATACTTTTTCCAAATCAGTGTGAAGCGGTAGGGATAGTACTAGTAATAGTTTCACATGGTCGTGGCAACAAACTCGGTTCAAGACCACAATTCCATAAAAAACAAACTTTCTGTTATTTAAAAACCTTTCACCAAGGCAATTTTAAAACCAAATCTTGTTTTTCTTTTACACGATTTGTAAGATAAACAAATTATGTTGTGACTTATTACACAACTTTCAAGTTCAGGTTCTGGCCTTGGCGAAAAAAATCTCTTAAACAAAAATTCTCATTTGGAGAGATGAATACAGTTTGTTTCCGTGACAACGAGTCCAAGTTTGGTTTTAACTCCTCCAAAGGTTATGGATCAAATGCATTTGACTGTCACACCTGTGACGTAATAAGTTTAAAACATAAGTTACGATTGTTGGTAAATAAATTCGAGAATCAAAAGATTTTGACATTTTTTTTCACCGTTGGTCTTCATTTAGCAAGGTCTAATTCCCGAGGCAATACAGTTTTATATTTTTAAAAGCTCAATGATCAGGGGAGGGGTAGTGGGGTCGTTCATAGTGATTCAACCTTGAGCGGCCCGGTTAGTCAAGGAAATCAAATTTCCCGGCTCTAAGGCGTCAGAACCTTAAAAGATTTTTTAGTTGACCGCTAAGTAGCCCTTGTATTTACTCGCCGACGCATTGAACTGCTTTTTTGCGATAAGTTTAATCATTCAACCGAGCTTTCGACCTAAAATCAATGTTCTAAGGGGGAGCTGTGGCTAAAAGAACGCTTTTTGGAGACTTTGAATGACGTTTTGGACAAATCCCCCATCAATTCTATGAACGAAATGATAAAGAACAACAAAATCTATTCTTAAAATGAGAATCGGGAATGTATACATCCCAATTAATGATTCACTTTCGGGCGGACATTCAAGAACAAGTCGTATTTCATGTCACTTGCTGCTTTCTTCCCGTTGTATAAGTTCTTCCAACTAGAACCATATATTTCATGAAATCAGTTTGGGAGAATTTTACTTTTGGTCTTCAGTATTTGATCAATTCTCATTTTCTTATTACCATCTGCTTTGTTTTGATTGTTATGTAAGGAGAATTTAGACGTTCATAATGTATTCGACTGAAAGGGTCGAAAACACGTTTGATAAATCCAACCGGCGCTTCTTCTAAAACTGACTCTAGTACTTTTGACCAAAATTTTCTTTCAAAATTGATTGATTCTGTAAGTTTCATATTTCGCTACCAAACTAAAAAAAATCCAATTTGGGAAATAAATGTGCTGAACAACAAAATGATCGGGTGTACTCCCCATTTTAGCAGTTTTCCCAGCAAAGAAAAGGCTTCCCTTACTCCATAAAGGATGGGTTAATTCGCATAAAAATATAAAAATGATCACAGCTCATTTACCGTTTTGAATCAAATTGTTTAATTTTTTTAGTCATTTAATTGTAACTGGTTTGAAAAATCCTACCCGTCCTTCAACTTAGGATTGAGTTTATTTCGCTACTTTAACTCAACAGAAGGGCTAATAATTTAAAATAAAACCGCTTTCGTCGGTTGACGAAATAGCTTTAAGTGCATCTGTAAACTTATCTAGCCGCACAATTAAAAACAGAAAGTCGTTAGAGAGCCATTTTCCACGGGAAGTAAATAATTTTTATTGATTTTTAAGTACAAAATGGTCTCTCGGGAGAGTTCACTTCAAAAAGGAGGCGTTCTAAAGCCGCAACAGACAAACTTTTTGATACATACGGCGTAATTGAGACCTAATTCGAACAAAGACTAGATAGAGAGCGTCAAACCTCAATAAACTAACATTTTATACTAGCAAATGGTTCAAGTATAGAAACAGACTGGTCCGATTTCAGCACCAAATTCGCCAAAGTCATTGACATCAAAGTCAACTATGGGTAACCGTGAGCTCTTCTTGGTCGACACCCGGAAAACTGTTTGACCCCAATCTTTGCCCTTATTCTGCACAAATACATAAAGAAACAAATTAAAAATTTGAGTTTTAGAAAAAAAATTAAATCATTAGAACAATAACAATATATTATAATATAACTATCCTAGCATACCAACTTACTCACGAAATTGACGAACCCTACACCCCACAATCCTAGTATATCAACCCAACCTACTCACAAAATTGACAAACCCTACGCCCCACAACCCTAGCACACCAACCTACTTACAAAATTGACTAACCCTACACCCCACAATCCTAGTACACCAACCTACTGACAAAATTGACTAACCCCACACCCCACAACCCTAGCACACCAACCTACTCATAAAATTGACTAACCCTACATCCCACACTTCTAGTACACCAGCCTACTCACAAAATTGACTAACCCTACACCCCTACAATCCTAGCACACCAACCAACTTATCAGATCGACTAACCCTAAACCCTACAATTGTTTCCAAAACTTTTTCATGATTTTTGACATATTTCCAATACCTCACGACTTTACAACGAAACTTGGAGAATGAATTGTCGAGCTCGTTAGATTTTTCACAGCCGTGAGAACACTATACCCCTTTAGTTTCACTCATCACTTACCTTACAATCATCAAGCAGCACCGTTGGTTTGTCAGGGTATCCTGATTTGAATGCATACTCGTTTGCGCCTTCTAATACGATTGCTTTGGAAGTAGTTCCTCTCTTATCATGCCACGCATGGAAATTTTTACATTTGATTGTGACATGTTGTTCGGCTCTGTTGCTGTACAACTGGAGCATGGTCATTTGTACTTCATCTGTTCCATATTCAAACTATGAAAACGTACCAACTATTAGCAACGTAGATTAACCTTCATGCTGATAGATTTTTAAAAATCAAAGTCATAAAACCTAACAACTTACAAATTTCAGAATTTGTTGAAGAAGTGGACATTTTTTTTTGTCAAGACAAAGAACATGAATGAATTGCTACTTTTTGGGTTTTGAAACAATGGCTTCTAAGTTAGAACACTTTTAACTCTTGTTGAAACCTTTCTTAGCAAGATAAAGGTTTTAAAAACGTATTTCCCCCAGCATAAATAAGAGGTTAGCTATTTAGAAGACACAAAAAAACAGAAAAGGCTGATGTTTCACTGAAACGAGATTTATTAGGCCTGACAACTTGGTTCCTGCAGATGACAACTCCGCAACCTTTTAAAGACTTTTAGGACCTAAATTTACAAAATTTAAGACCTAATCATCCCCAAAGCTTCTATCCAAAAGTTATAATACAGACCACTTTTTTACCAATTGAACTTATAAAAAAGAAACAAAAGTGAATTTTCTGCATGATTCGCAAACTTTCACCTTTTTTAAAACAATATTTCTCATACAATCTGCACAATATGAGAATGAGAGACAAAAATACTTTTGAGCAAAGTTTAAGACCTTGTGGATAAGTTATCCCAATATTAAGACATTTTCAAAGCCTCGAAAATACATAAACAAAATAAAAATCAGACTTTAAAACTCGACAGGAATCCTGGACATTTTCTCGAAATTTTGTTACATAATATTTGACCACAATCGAATGATTGAATTAGCAAGTCAAAGTTCGTTTGCTCCGTGTTTGTTGTTAATAAGTAGCAGCCTCACTAGAGCTGCCTCAATTCTTTGAACGAAAGCAGTAAACACACCGCTTTCGCGTGTCGTGCAATCCTTTGCGGGTTTGCAGGTAATACCCAAGACCCTTTGCAGGGCGATATTTCTCATATCCTCTCTACACGGGAATTTTTCTTACTAATTCTACTATCATTTTAGTATAGAGTGGGTTATTCATAAATGGAGGCGATCTCCATTCAAACCTCGTTCTTAGCTAAACTTTCAAAAAAAATGTTACCAAAATAATAAAAAAGGCTACTAAGGCTTATTTGAATGCAAACAAATAATTTTAAAATCGCCGCCATAAGTTAGAACTTTAATATCGCCAGAAACCAGCCAAAAATTTGAGGTGATGTCAAATATACACACCGCGAGCAACACCATTCTCTGTTGGTCGAAAAATATGAAACTTTACAGGAAGTTATCAACTGACAGATTTACCTTTCCGACTAAATCTGCAATGGATCTTGAGGTGGAAGCAGGTGAAAACCACGTCTTCCTCTCAATCTATTGAGAGAAAATAGAAAAAATGAGTTAACGAAGAAAATTGAATTAGTTAGCGTGTTATAGAAAAAAGGTTCCTTTGAATCGAAAGGGATAGATTGATAGGTAGATAGATATTTGCTTTCAGTTTTGTAAAATTCCTCCACTGATCTAAGTCTCGCGCGAATCAAATTCTAGGTAATGCAATGTTCACAGATGGATGGATGGGTAGATAGATAAATGGGTGTACGATTTAAAAAGTTAGAAATGAACACAAAGCTTACATCTTTAATGCTTTATAAAACAGCCCGACAAACAATCATCAAAACACTTGATTAACCCAATTGTCCAATGATTTTTTAAATTCTCACAATTTTTCTATGACAAGCCTGGGAGAATTTCATAAATCATCTCCAAAAGTTTTTCTGGTCGATGATCAAACTTTATGTTCTCCGCACTACTCAGCTTGTTTTCTAGTGTTACTTTGAGGAGAATTTGTATGGTCAAAAATGCTGTAAGGGCATTAATAGTACGTAGCTCACTCACAATTGGTTTTCGTGGGTGAAGACAAGTTGTTTCCGACGTGAAGTTGCAGAACACTCTGACGGCGTCCTTTGGAGAACCGCCGTTGGGGTCGATATAGTAATATCCTGTTAACAAAAACCAATTATTCCAATTCAAACTAATAACTAAAGAATTATTATACTATTATCTTACTGATAATAGCTATTCTAAATAAACGTTAGTTGCAGACAGATTCTAAAACGCAACCAATGAGATAGCCCAAATTTAAGTGAAATTTTTTAGAATGAAGAATTCTTGACTTTTTACTTTTAGGGTTATTGGTTAAAACTCCTTTTATCATTTCTGCAATCTAATAAAGTACTAAGATTATGCCAACGATAAATCGACTGAAATAGACCAAAAAGGCAAAAAATAAAGCCAACTAAAAGCAAAACTCTAACATAAAACTCGACTATAACAATTCATATCTGTAAAAAGACCAGTAAAGGCAGAAAATGTTTCCAGGATTAAGCGTCGCGATGGATTAAGCACGGTTTTGGCGACTATTGATGATGTAAATGACGAAATCTCTTCCCGTAGTTTAAAACTTGGAAAATCCGATCATACAAGCAGCGACTTGATGAGAAGAAGCATCGGATATTTTCAGATGTTTGGATGAGTAAAAATTGCGGGAAAAGAATGTCAATTTCATGGAGAAATTAGAAATTTGGGGTTGTTAGAAAAGTCTAAGCATCAATTTGGAAGTTAATAAAATCAATAAACCGTCCCCAAACCAAAGCTGGACTTGACCCTGGTGAAGAGAGACGGTTTGGTATTTGTACTCAATACTCTTCTCATTCAACAACTTAATTCAACTCCCTGACAATCCACAAAAAAAGTAATTCACAACTAGTCCATCAGGTGGTTAGACCCACACGAAAGAGCACTTCAAATCCCGCCGAGGTCAGAGATTTTTCTCTTTCCTTTGTGTGGGTTTATGGGGTTCTTTGTCGATGCTGTAGATCAGCGAAACTTGGATTACCCCCCTTTCTGTTTTTACACCCCATATGTGTTGTGTTTACACATATACCACTGAAGGAAAACAGCACTCTTAAGTGCACTGGCTTTTTAAAAGATTTTAAAATATCGCAACTGGTGCGAGTATCGCCATCTTCAACCCTCTTACGTACCATCTCTTGTCATATGACTGCATTTTTTCAAGTCCTTGCATGTCCTTGCAGGATGGTCTATTGTTCCAGTTGGTTGTTCTAGTACCGCCATTGACTGCATAATCTCAGATAGGCCATTAAGGAATTTCCCGCTCTAGATGTTAAGAAAATTAGCAGGAAAACTCAAAACTTCGGTATCTGAAGTAACTTAGGGGAAAATGGAGGATTTTCACGGCACACAAGAAAAGATGATGGTATTTCGACAAATACAACTATGACAAAGCTAACTTGCTTATGACAAGGCATAGGCGTGGATAGCCTCTAAATTTTCTTCAGCTGTCACATGATATGAGGGCTTAATGCACGAACCGCATCTCCTTCTAGGTGTCTATATCACGCAGATACAAATTTGCACCATTTACGTCCCGATGCTGGAAAAAAACGATGGCTAACTTTATTTCTTTTTTAGTCTTCCATGTCTTGTTTTAGGGGATTGGAAGTTCCTGAGCCTGGGCAGGTTTGCCTGGGTTCTAAATATTTTTATAGCCCTGTTTACACGGCATGAACTAACCCGGGTTCGACCCGGGTTAGTTTAGAAAAGTTACGTGTAGACATCAACCTGGGTCGAACCCGGGTTACTTTTGATTTTGCACATGCGTGATGCTTTGTTGTTAGTAAAACTGTGCATGTGTGCGTAAAACTAACCCGGGTTCGTTTCAGGTTTGTGTTTACACGCGTCTTTGGTATTTTTCAGTGTGAAGAAAGTCGAACCCGGGTTAGTTTGTGCCGTGTAAATAGGGCTTATGTAACGACAATAACAAGTATGCTTTCTTTGTGGAGTTACACGGTTTAAAAATGACAAAAAGACGAAATAAATAACAAACGGAACAATAATAGTGAAAACTTCAAAATTTTTCCTAAATACACACAGTCCCGAGAATGACTGCACTCACTCTGTCCCAGGACCTACTTTGCCAACTAGCAAACTAAAGAAAAGATTTTGTCCTCTGACTGGAAAAACATCGTTTTGCCTAACATCAAGGACACAAAGTAACCAAGATTTTTTATTCATGTGATACATATACACTTTGAAGATCTATTACCAATCTTGTCTTTGATTTTGCACCAGTGTTAATCGTGTTTATAAACAATATTTAGTCGTTTCCAAGGCCAGCTTACCTCACCAGCTGTCTGCTCTCCCAAATCTCGTCGATTCTATTAAATCACAAACAAAAAGGTATTTTATTAGTCAGCATTCGGTTATTTTTCAACCTGCGTTTGCTTAAAAGTTGGAATTGACAAGTAAAATCGTTTCTTCAATCATAACGGTTGTCAATTTTTCAGTTTATGAATAGTGTTTATATCGCTCGGAAACACCGAGTTACTAGCTTTGAAAGCTGTTTTATATTTAAGAGTTAATGTTATGTTTCTGTCTTTTGCTACCGGCAATTTTTTCAAATATCCCCCCCCCCTTCACGGTATTAGAACTCTTGGTCCATAACAACTTTAAAATCGCCTGACCAAACAAAACCGGCTGATGGCTGTCGACTTTCCCATAAATCCTTTGGACAGCTGATGGTTGTTAAGTGATCCTCTTTAGGGAAGAAGTCAAAACAATGGTATTTTTAAGGAACCCAATTTTGTCGGGGGAGGTGGTGGGTGGCGGCACAT